>PVIR01003928.1:58924-83725 GCA_004026965.1 Petromus typicus | reverse complement strand
TAGGAACAAGACAAGGATGTCCTCTCTCACCACTTCTGTTCAATATAGCTCTGGAAATATTAGCCATAGAAATTAGGCAAGAGAAAGAAATAAAAGGAATAAAGATTGGAAAAGAAGAAGTTAAATTGTCAGAATTTGCTGATGACATGATACTCTATCTAGTGGATCTTAAAAACTCAATTAAAAAACTGCTGGACCTAATCGCCTATTTTAGCCGCATAGCTGGTTACAAGGTCAGCGTTCAAACACAAACAGTAGACCCACTGAGATAGAAATTGGAGAGTCAGTCCCTTTCACAATAGCACCCCCAAAATAAAATACCTAGGAATCAATCTAACAAAGGAGGTGAAAGACCTCTACTCTGAAAACTGTAGCACTCTGAAAAAGGAGACAGAAGATGATATCAAAAAACGGAAAGACATATCTTGCTCCTGGGTAGGAAGAACCAATATTGTCAAAATGGCTATACTCCCAAAAGTACTCTACACATTCATCGCAATCCCCATTGAAATCCCAACAGCATATTTCACTGATCTAGAGAAAAAAATCCAAACTTTCATCTGAAACCACAAAAGACCTAGATTAGCCAAAGCAATTCTAAGCAACAGGGACATGGTGCGGGGTATTACAACTCTGAACATGAAACTATACTATAAAGCCACCATGATAAAAACTGCATGGTACTGGCCAAGTAACAGACCCGAGGATCAATGGAGTAGACTAGAAGGTCCAGAAATGACTCCACATACACTGAGCCACCTCATCTTTGACAAAGGAGGCAAAAATCCTCAATGGAGGAAAGATAGCCTCTTTAACAAATGGTGCTGGAAAAACTGGGCTTTAACTTGCCGAAGACTAAAACTAGATCTAACTCTTTCACCGTGTACCAAGCTAAAATCAAAGTGGATAAGAGACCTAAATATTAAAACAGACACTCTAAACCTATTGCAAAACAGGTTAGGTAAAACTCTCGAGGACATCGGCTTAGGGAAAGACTTCATGAGAAAAACTTCTATAGCACATGAATTGGCAGAAGAAATCAACAAATGGGACCTCATTCTTTTAAAAAGCTTCTGCACAGCAAAGCAAACCACCAACAGTGCAAAAAGGCAACCAACAATGTGGAAAAAATCTTTACCAGCTGTTCCTCAGACAAACGGCTACTATCTAGAATATATAAAGAGCTCAAAAAAATCAGCCCACCCAAATTTAATGACCCAATTCAAAAATGGGCATCTGAAATGAGCAGATATTTTTCAGAGGAAGAAGTAAGAGCAGCTAAGAAGCATATGAAGAAATGCTCAACATCATTAGTCATTCAAGAGATGCAGATGAAAACAACATTGAGATTTCATCTCCACTCCACATAGAATGGCTGCCATTTCAGAATCAGCCAATGGCAAATGTTGGCGAGGCTGCGGAGAAGAAAGAACCCTTCTGCACTGTTGGTGGGACTGTAGACTGGTACAACCCCTGTGGAGATCAGTTTGGACATTCCTCAAAAAGCTAGGGTTGAAGGTCCCATTTGACCTGGCCAATGCCCTGCTAGGTATATACACACAAGAATTAAAAGACTCATATCCACTAAACATGTGCACCCATGTTTATAGCAGCCCAATTTGTGAATGCTACATTTTGGAAACAACCCAAGTGTCCATCAACTGGAGACTGGATAAAAAAGCTGTGGTTTTTCTACACAATGGAGTATTATTCTGCCATAAAAAATGATAAGTTTGAATCATTTATATTTAAATGTGCATACCTTGAGGATATCCTCTTAAGTGAAATAAATAGGGCACAGAAAGGTAAATGTTGCATCTTTTCTCTGGTATGAAAAAATAAAGATGTAAATGAGTCCTAGAGTTGTATGTTATATATTGTGAAATAGAAAATGCTCAATGTAAAATAGAGTGAAGGGGGAAAATGATGAGATTGCAACAAAAAAGTAAAGAAACAAATTTTATGTATATGGGGGGTGGTAGGGTGGGTAGGGCTATGGGAAAAAAATGAGAATTAAGTTGTGTCTTATAGTGGTACAAATCCTCATTATGGAGTGCAATCATGATGCGTATATGTAATGTACCAATAAAGATTAAAAATATGACATGAAATGCATAAATCCTACGTTATCAGAAGCTCCATTTAAGTAGAGGACTGCTGAATTAAAAAGGCAAAGATTCACAGAATAGAAAAGTAGAACAAAATCATGATATGTATATGCTGCATAAATATAAACAATTTAAGTTATAACACTTCAGAACTTCAAAAATAGGATAAAATAAGTGGAAATTTAAGGAGAAAAATGTGCACCATGCCAGCAGTAAGCAAGAACAGGAGTAGCTATTCTAGTAATAGATAGAAATCTATTCCTGGAAAAAAGACAGGGCCATCTCAAAGAGATAAAATGGCCATGTATGGGGCACATATAAAAGCTTAAAGCAAAAATAACACTAACAACAGGACAGCTGCATAAAGCAAAAATGGACACAATTTAAGGGAGATACAATTTCCAAATGAGGCTTAGAGAGATATCAATATTCAGTTTTCAATGATAGATAAACATGCAAAAAAGATCATTAAAGAACTAGAACCTCAACACTATAATCAGACTAAATAACAGGCGATAATACCCAGTAAAGCATTTAATGAAAGCAATACAAATTCATTTCACATTTACCTGGATGATTCTCTAGGACAGAGCATCTTAGGGTTTCATACAAATCCGAATTAAGTTTTAAAAGCTGCCAAGTCATATCAAAGTATGTCCATAGTTAATTAACAGGATTTGGATACTGAATGCAGAGCCTCTGCAGGCTATGTTTGGGCAGCCAAAGGGAAGCAGCCAGGGGCCCACACCTCAGCCCTTCGCCCTTTGCAGCTGAGTCTCTGCGGGGCTTTGGAGGCCCATGGACCTAGAAATTATGCACTGGAGCACAAGCACGACTGCCCTCAGGAGCAGAGATGGGAAAAGATCCCCCAGGAGCTCACAGTTTGTAAGTGGGTATTCCTTCTGATTGTTCCACTTAAAACTTGTCTCACACAACAGGCCTATGTAAGAAAATTGTTACTTACATATTTATAGAACAAAACCATAAGGCATTCATTCTCAGGCTTTCCTGGTTCCTCCAAGCACTGGAGTCACCCTGTCTCTTAAGCTCTGCAGGCTGAAGCTCACACATTTGCTCAGTGACTATGAGTCAGGACACTGCAAGAAGTAAAAATGGTCCTTACAGAAATGTGCACATACTAGGCTCAAATACGCTGATGAAAGACGCCTCGGAAAGGAGATGAGCTAGGCACATGGAAGGAAAAGGAGAAAGGCCTGCAGTGGCAAAGGAAGAGGAACCAAAAGGAACATGTGCTTACGTGGGGTTCCAGCAAGAGAGTAGAAGCAGGATCATAAGCTTGCGCTATAATGTCTGAAGCCTGGATGATGTTCAACGAGAGTAAGTAATGGAAGATGCCTGGTAGAAGCTTTATTTTCATGAAATTCATCTGTCTGTCTGTCCTATCCTTCTGTTCCGTTCTGTTCTATATTACCCTTATGTTACAACTTCTTACTTATATCATTTACTTATATCATGTAGTTGCCTCCCTCTGAGTTACATCCCAGATCATATGGATACTGTTTATCCAGCTAATTGAGGATAGAAAAGTTGTTCAATATGAAATGAGTAAAAACAAAAACTAATACTATCAAACAGTAATCTAACAACACTTCATACGGAACTGTAGAGCTACCGGACATTGGTGGTGCACGGTGCTGATGCAGAGGGAGGAAAGGAGACCTGCCTTGACCACACCTCAGCTGCAGCATCTGCTTAGAAAGAGTCGGCTGCTGTGATCTCTGTGGGTCAGTGTTTGGTTTTAGATTTGCTTTTGATCCTAGAAAAGGCCTTTCACAGTGTTTCAGATAGTCTCTAGTCTTTGGTTCTCCTCCACCATGCTAATTTTTCACTGGATACTTAGGGCTTGAACTTTGCAAAGGAACTTGCTGTTTTCCCTATTTCCATGCCCAGAACTCCATTAAAAGCCCAAGAACACGGCATACTCAGATTTTTCTGAAGTTTCTGTCCAGAAGTTTTATTCAAACAAAAAAGACTGACAAATAGAGATTTCACATAGTCATTTGGCCAAATGAAGACACTTGATGCTTCTGCCAAGTGTGCTCTGACCTGCTGGCTGAGTCATGACGAGGCTGCTGAGATTCTAAGGTCGCGTTCCCCACAGATGCCTACCAAGCTCAATACTGATTAGGGTTATTGAGAAGATGGAAATGCCAGTCTGAGAGAGATGGAATTCAGTCAACACAAAGAGAAGATTAATAAGACATCCATTTTTATCACATTTAATGTGATAGTTTATTCTAGTTTTGATGTCCGTATCCGAAAAAACTAAGTATCTTCACCCAATTATGCTGACTGGTGATTTTGTGCTTCTGACATAATTATCAAAAAACCTTTTAAAATAACTTACAGAGAGCTGGATTTGTGAAAGTGCACAAATCCTGGGTGTCTAACAAAATGATGATGATGTCTAACAAAGTGAACCCGCCTAGGTTTCTCAAGCAGAAAACAAAACATAACTAGCAACTACTTCTGCAATCTATTCACTCATATGTCTCCCTAAATGATGGCATAATGTTTGTTCTTAAATATAGATTCTTTTCCATTATTTTACTTTACATAAACACAATTTATACAAAAGAGGCCACACATTATTTTGGACTTTGTATTTCTTTTTTTTTAATTGAAATCTTAATTGGTACATTACATGTACACATTATAACTAGACTTGGTATTTCTTTTTTTTTTTTTTGAGACAGGGTCTCACTTTGTGGTTCAGGCTAGCCCTGAGCTCAGCCTCCAACTCACATCACAGCAATCCTCCTGCCTCTGCCTCCCGAGTGCTGGGATTACAGGCGTGAGCCACCATGCCCGGCACTGTGGTATGTGGTACTGGTTGCTGCTGGGTGTGGGTCTCCACGCCCAGTATGGTATGTGGTTACCGATGAATCGAACCCGGGCCCTTGCGCTTGCAAGACAGGCGCCGGAACCACTGAGCTAACTCCCCGGCCCTAGACTTGGTATTTCTTAACATTATTAGGATTTCACGCTGTATGTAGCATTATTTCTTTTTATTGCAGGTAGTTCAGCTGATTCCATTTGGGTCTATCTAATCAAAACCTTAAAATCCCAAATAGAAACTACTTAACAGCAATAAAAACAAAACAAAAGTTAATTTCATGGAA
Source organism: Petromus typicus (assembly GCA_004026965.1). Classification (NCBI taxonomy): domain Eukaryota; kingdom Metazoa; phylum Chordata; class Mammalia; order Rodentia; family Petromuridae; genus Petromus; species Petromus typicus. Next base: position 78,474 of record PVIR01003928.1, on the reverse strand, counting down.
GTTGACAGAATAATGGTCAGATGAGGCTAAGAAGATGAGAGGAGAGGAAAGACAGAGGGAGTTGGATAGTAGGTATCAAAAGAGAATTGCATAAGACAAACTGAAGAATCCTGCACTACAGTGGGCCCACTTCTGTCTATAAAAGCTTATTAGATATTATGGAATAATTTTAGAAAATGTCAAAAGATAACAGTACTAAAAAAGATAGATGTTTGAAAAGAAAATGCTCATTACCTAGATTTGATCATTACATTTTGTATATGATACCTGAAGTATCATATTGTACCTCATAAATTATATACAAATATGTGCCAAATAAAAATACCATTAGTCTGAACCCTCTAGTACACATCCTTGATATTCAAACATTTGTATTTCTCATAAGTATACACTAGAAGTGGAATTGTTGGTCCACAAGGAATGACTCTTTAGTTGACACTACACAACATTTTTCCATATTAATTATGCTGACTTATAAAATGAACTAATAGATCTTGCAGTTCTAGGATTCTTTCCAACACTTAATCTTATTAGTTTCTGTCAAATGCTTTTTAATGATTATATTAATGGGTAAAAGGTGGTACCTTACTCTGGTATTAATCATCATTTTTTTCCAATGAAGAATAATGCTCTCATATTTGGAAAAATAATAATTACTATTCTAGCACATGAAAGTACTTTCTGAATCACCTTACAACTCACACATTATGGGGAATTAAAAACATCATTTTCCTTAAGTGAGGACTTTCATGGAAACTAACTTAAAATCAGGCAAAGGCAGAAGCAGCCTGCTTTCCTGCTGACAGTCATGAGATAATAAATAACAGTGAAGAAAGGCCAAACAGGAAGTCAAATCAAACAGAGGTTTTGCATTCAGACACAAGTTACCATTCTAAATAAGGTGATAAGAGGTTTATGTAACACGTAAAAAGTGCAACACCACCATAAGGTAGTGCAACAGAAGAATTAAAGTACATATATCATTAGCAACACTATTGTATTCTAACTTTTATTTCTTTATTAAATTCAAAATAGTCAATTCCCATAATGAAAATTCCGTATTTCACCTTTGTCCTAGACTTCCAAACTTTATGAAAATCCTAAAATATTTAACAAGACAATTTTTTTCCTCATCATGCTCACATGAATTGGCCTTAAGGGAAGCTATAGCTGAGGAAAATATGTGTTTTCCTAAACTCCTTGAGTGTGGCTTTATATTAGATGCTATATCACAAAATGCTTGCTAATATAAGTAGTGGAAGATGTATCTATTAAATTCCAATTAGTTATATATTACAAGTAGATTTATAACACAGAGATTGGTTATACATTTTTGAGGAGAAACTATGCTTTGATTTTTAAAATAGCACAGAATACTAAAGATGTGAAACATGTTTTTCCTCTGATTTTAGACACTAGGGAATTACATACAAGTGAGGTACTTCATATAGTTTCACACACACATTATAAAGTGCATTTTTGAAAAGCATGAGCTTTCCAAAAGTTTGTCTTAAGGATGAATTCCTTAAATTATATTTGCGGTCACCTAAGCACTGGATTAGGAACGGCCAGTCCATGACATGTGTGGCACCAGGCACTATTTGTATCATTGAAATGTTTGCCATCACTGGTCTAGAACAGTGAAAATCAATTCTCAGATGCTTTACAACATCCAGTAATGATCTGAGAGATAAGTTTCTCCTACTCAAATGCTGAGTCTCCACTTTTCAAAATCTTTCCCTCACATGGCTTTAGTATGACAAGTATGCAGATATACTATTTTCGCTTAAATGTTTAGGACAGACTGATTCATTATGACTCTAGGCTTTCTGGGCAACACTTACTCTTGTTCCTTCACTCACCTGTGAATGTGACTGAGTACAGACACTGTACCACATTTTCAAGACGTATATTCAATTAGCATTAATACTCACTGAACAATTCCTATGTGCCAAACATTCTCCTAAGACCTTCAATTATGCTCACCCTCATTATTCTGAACTTAAACTCATGACATTCAGAGAATTAAGCTGCTCATCTAAAGTCAGAAAACTACTGAGTGCTTGTTTCAAGGCCATCTTGTTCTAGAGCAAGAATTTATAATCAGACGTAATTCCATTATTCTTGTACCTTGAGGATAAGCCTCTTAAACTGTGGTTCAAGAAAAGATCAAGATTTTGATGAGAGAGTATTTTAAATAATCCTAGAAAACATGCTTAGTATATTTAACAATTGGCAAAGGCACAGTCCATATAGCATTTCACACTCTTCCTTGTTGCCTAAGAGCCCACAGTTAGAAAATGATGGGAGTGAAGAGTTTTAAAGACTTTCAGAACATAAAAAATGATCCAATTCCGCAGCTGAATGCAGCTGTGCCCGTCAATGGATGCCTCTGATACAAAATCAAACCTCCCTATTTTTATGTTGCCCACAGAATAAACATTCCAAGCTTCCAAACTGTGGGCATTTTCTTTGGTTTTTAAAACCCAGTTTGCAGCCACTGACTTCTCTTCAGTTCTGCACTGGATGAGTAACAGAACAACGAACTGCTCCGTAACCAATTAAAATTCTATGTGAACTTTGCACCTGCCGGGGGTCCTTACTTGGACAAGTCTTTGGGACTTTCCCAACAGTCTTGATTCATCCACATCGAAAACAAAGCACACTCCAGCCTAATAAAGTCATTTCTTCTTTGCTAATTAAGATGGGATCAAATGAATGAATAAAAACGTAAATAAATAAAATGACTTATTGAATCCCAAGCATGGAATGCTCCCAGTAGGTAGTCTTTTCACAATTCAGTGTCCCCAATGGGACAAGCAGAGGAAATGAAACAACAAATTGTACTCCTGATGAGCTGAGCAGAAGCTGCAGTGCTCCGGGGAGCCCTACTAGGTCAATTAGCTTATCATGCGCAGAGAATGCCAAGCAGGACCCTAGAAATGGAAGCTCGGGAAAGCAAAGTCTGGTGGCTTCTTGTACCATCGTCTTCAGGGAAAATTGATGTCTTTTGCTAATGATATTTTTTTAATGCACGACTGAAAAATGATTTATAGGTCAAATTAAAAGCATTATTGCCTACCTGGAGAAATGTATTTGCCATCTACATGCATTTTTCTTGTAATGGGATTTCTATCCATTTTATGAATTGACTAAAAATGACATGAAATAGCAGTATTTTTAATATCTTAAAATTAATATTTTTATTTCATTTCTCTATCTTGCCCAACTCCAAAAAATAAAATATAGTTAACCTCCATTTCAACAAATTTAAATATTTTATACATGTATCTTAAAAAGTAACAATAAAAGTCTTATTATTCCTTGTGAACAACCCTTAGATACATGATTATGATGAAAATAGTTCATATATCTTAAGAAATATGAGACTGTTATCTGGATATTCTTTGTAACAGCATTATTATCTTACATTTTTATTTAAGTGGAGGTTGTAATGGACTTCTATTATATACCTTCTTGGAGTCTCAGTATGTCATCATTTAGAATTACAAAACTATTTAATCTGTAAATCAAAATTTTTTACATTATTTTAAGATGTGTGTGCTTATTACTTTTCTTCCCATATTTAAAATGTAAAAGTTTAAAAGAAGACACACCAACACCTTCTCCTATAAGCTTTTAAATTTTTTTGTTCTAACAATAAAGGTGCATCACTGCCACTGTCTTCGTTTAACCAAAGGTAATTATTTGTGGACCTGAGATGAAAAATTTCATTCACTGAAGTCTAAAACTTTGAGTAAACCTCCAACTTAATCTCTCCAGTGCACTCCCTGCATTTCTCAGGTATAATAATCTAGCTGCAAGGAAATCAGCACATGCTTAATTATCCGGAGTAGTCAGGGAAAACAGGGTAGTCAGGAAGCATAAAAGTGTGGAAAGATGTGACACAGAAAACTAAAACTACATTGCTTGGGCAGCACACATTGTACAACTACCACCCCATGTCACCCACTTCACTTGGATCACTTTGACCCTCAATTTCCCCCTCAATGAATCATAACACTCATCCTTCTCTGTACATGCATTTTAGCTGCTGCATCCTTATTATGAAAACTCAGAATCAACTGCTATCTATATAAAATGAATGCCTGCTACTCTTGAGAAGTCAAGCCACATGTGCATGTGAGATTCTCAACTCTTCCTAAGTTTCTCATCTGCACCTGAGCAGCCCTTGCTGCACAGAAGCTTCTGCATCTTCACCGAGGAAAGAGAAAGCTATGAAAATGAAACTGCCTGGACAGCCTTGTCTTTTCCTATTCTGTGATGTGAGTTCCCCTCACCTCATCAAGAGTCACAAGAAACCTATCATGAATTTCTCTCCCTACTTTGATTTCTCTATCAGCTCCTATCACTAAAGCTTCCATTTTACAGTAACAGCAGTAACACCTTCAATCCCTCTCCTCTCCTGAAAAGCCACATTTACTCATCTTTCAAAGTTAAAGAACTTGTAAGAGCTAAAGTGACTATCTTTACTCCTTTACTTACTCTCATGTCAGGATTTCTTCTACTTCCACTATTTTCCTTAACATGGTCTCAATGTGATACATTTGGCCTCACCATTCATCTCACTAAACCCAATGTAAAATACTCCCTATTTCATTCTACCTATCAGCAGGATTCTATCCTGTGGGTCCTTTGTCTACTTATTTTATTAGCAAGGGATTGTAATACATAAGACCACATTCATCGTGGGACACTGTTACATGATGCACCTTCATTCTCATCATCAATCTACCATATAACTGTCTTCAATAGACATCTAAATACCGCATGACTTTAATTGTCTTAGTCACTCTTTCTTTAACTGACCATTAAGTATCGGCAATCTTTAGAGCATTACCACATGGTGTTGGGAGCTCTTCTTGTTACTGTATATTCTTTCCTCCTCTGTAATTCAATCCAGTTCCATGTCTTCAATTCCCTTCTCTGTTATGTCAACAAATTTATATCGACAGCACTTTCTTCTGTCCTCCAGAGTCATTACTAGCAATATTTACTGACAACAACATATAAACATTAAAGTACAGCACATCATTAAAAGATAAATCTAGTGATTTCACTTCTATCTAATAAGCAAACGAGAACAACCAAAAAGATAAAGGGTATATCAGGTCATTATTCTTCAGTGAACACTTGGCTTCAAGTGTTCTGAGATTGAGTTCTTTCTCTTCAGGATCATACTACACCTACCTACCAGGAGCATGTACATATGGGAATGAGTTCCCATATACTACATTTTGTCTGGAATATTCCCCAGAATCTTTCTTCTTTATGTGACTAAAATCATCATGCTTTGACTTCAGTTTACAATAGCACCTTAGTGGGAATGACTTTTTGTGATTCAGTGTTAGTTAGGAAGATTCCCTCTTACATGGTTTAGTATCCCTGTAGCTTTTTCCTCATAGTACTTGGGTGTTTAATGAAACTACAGACTAAGCTGTTTCAAAGCCATGGCAACGACCTCTTTTAAGGAATACAACCACACATACTTCCTGACTTGTGTTAAGTTTCAAGAACCACTAGCTGGTTGACTGAATCCTAAAACGAATAGAGCAAAGATTCAATTCATGTAATGCACATTAACTGTCAATATATTATGTGAACAATAACTCTATATAGGTTTTATTTTATTAGTACATGTGTAGAGTGCACACTGTATCTATGTATCTAATCTTTCTTGGTGTTTGTTTTTGTCTAGGATGCTCTAGAACTGGTGGGCTCAAGCAATCCTCCCTCTTTGGCCTGTGGAGTAGTTGGGACTACATTTGTGGGCTGCCAGGCCCAGCTTAAATCAAATTTTAACCCTCCTGCCAACTTTAGTATTTCATTTACCAAAACAGTGCAGTTATTTAACTCTATGCTCAAGGTGCATGGCATGAGGATGGCTCTTTGCAGGTATAAGACACTGTTCTCCTTGCCATGTACGTGACGGTGTGCCAACAGCAGTGAAGGACAGATGCATAGGAATCAAGGTGCTAACAAACACTTACAAGTCAATCACTATGCTCAATTACTGTGCTATCCCTTTCCATATGGCATCCCAATCAAAACTCACAGCTGTCTTGTGAAGCAGTCACCATTATAAGCATCACTACATACAAAAATGGAAGCTTGAGAGCTTGTTGTTTTGGGAAGAAAAACAGCTCTGCAATGGGAAACGAGGCTCCGGACTTCACTGTTGTGTGCAGACCCTCTTGATCACAACATCAACCAACATTCTTTGACAACTTGACTAGGATATTTTTCTTAGACAGATAGTGTCATACATAAAGCTACATTATAAATTTGAATGACCTGTAGGTAAATGGATGGATTGAAAGACTATAATGTTAAGTGAGATCAATCAGATGTGAAATGTTACATATTATATGGCTTATCTTATGAGAACAATACAATATGTAAATACTTTAAAGGACAAAATTCAAGAAAGATGATAGAGACAGACAGGTAAACTGAGGAAATGGGAAAGGGTTGTGAAGAAAGTGAGGAAGAGAAAGCAGATAGCAGAGGCAGCAGAGGAGGAGGAAAACTGATCAAGATACACAATGCATATATATCCAACCCCTAAGAGAGATGGAATTATTGGTTATCACAAACATGTACTAACTAAACTACTGTATGTCTGTCTTATTATAATCCAGCCATAGTCTGAAGAGTTCAAGTTTCACATTAGAGAAACATCTAAAATGGAGAACAAATTTTCTTTCAGAAAAAATTTTGTTCCAGAACAAATTGTTTTAGAAAAAGAAAGTTCTTTGTTCTACTCGTAGAATTTTTTTTCAATCATTAGTGCAAATTCTAGTACAAATAACACAGGCATAGTATTGTTATAAGGAATTTAAGTTTGTGACTAGGGAAAAACAGAAAAAAATGTTCTTTCATATTACTCACCAGGAAAGGGGAATGTAGACAGTAGGGCATGTGGAGACAAAAGAACACTCAGTTTTGCATCAAGAAAACATCTGATTATTAAGGGTTAGTAGGGTTAGTGTATCTTCTTGGTTTTCATTTATTCATCAAGTCAGTAACTGAAACAATATGTTGGTAACTGTAACTTGTATATAATAAAGTTTGCATGCTGCCTGTTGAATATATATAGCCTTAGATTTACATGCACATGCATAAATGTTCATTAATTATTCCTGTATTTGAGGACAGGCATCTAAAGATACTAAGCTTCTAAAAGTGGCCTAAGGTCATTTTCCACTTTTGTTTTTGTAGAAGTTCTCTGCCAAAATATTCCAAAGAAGTACATATGTAAGTGAGGATATAGTAATAAAACATAATTTGGAAGGATGTTTAAGTATCAACTATTTAAAGTGTTTCATTGTGATTAATATTTCAAAATACTTTATTTATATTAAGTTTATACTTAAGCTTATAAAATCTAATCTTATTTGGCTGTATTTCACAATCATACAGAGTCATAGGATAAATTGTTGGAAAAGTATGGTTTTTATAAGTTACTGGTTCTGTTCAGCAACTGGCTTCTTATGGAGTCCTAAACTCAGGGTTTAACATATTATAAAATGAATCATGTTTTCAACAGTTGGTCTGTATGAAACCAATTAAGTAATTTTAAAAAATAAAGTTCGGGGCCAGGGATTTAGCTCAGTTGTTCTGGCACCTGTCTTACAAGCTCAAGAGCCTGGGTTTGATCCCCAGGTAACCACATACAATACTGGTTGTGGAGACTCATGCCCAGCAGAAATCAGTACCCACATACCACAGTGCCTGGCGTGGTGGCTCACGCCTGCAATCCCAGCACTTGGGAGGCAGATGCAGGAGGATTGCTGTGATGTGAGTTTGAGGCTGAGCTCAGGGCCAGCCTGAACTACAAAGCGAGACCCTGTCTCAAAAAACAAAAACAAAACAAAAGTTGAATTTCATTTGCTCTGAATTAACACGTGTTATAAAGGTGTATTTTATTTACGTTCTGGCCAATAATGTAATGAGCTGAAAGGAAAACATGGGCTAGGGGTTTAGCTCAGTGGTTCTGGCACCCACCTTGCAAGCACATGGGCCTGGGTTCAATCCACGGTAACTACACACAACAAATAGTCCCGCAATCATATACCACAGTGCTGGACATGGTGGCTCGTGCCTGTAATCCCAGAACTCAGGAAGCAGAGGCAGGAGGATTGCTGTGAGTTCGAGGCTGAGCTCAGGGCCAGCCTGAACTACAAGGCAAGACCCTATTCAAAAAAAAAGAAAAGAAAAGTAAAGTAAAACATAACGCTGTAATGGTTCATTCCATAATGCCTCCAGAATACTTTTACAAGGACATGAATTCGATCACATCATATATTTCCTGAAATTAATAATTCAGTGGCCCCTAACACCTGTACAATGAGATCAAATTCCTTTGTTCCAGGTCACTAGACAGGTTCCTGCCTAATCATGTCTCCTCTCAAAAACTCTGCCCCCTGGAGGCACCTGACAAAATAGCACCTAAAAACTTCTACCTATCTCCTCCTATCTTCAGTATTTCTCAGTGTTTCCTCAGGATAAGCTGGGTTCAATCTCCTACCTTCCACTAGGGGATTATCTTCTCATTATGTCAGCTAGGAAAATATCTTTTTATACACGTTTCCTGTTCCCAGAATAGAGGAAAGTCATCACAGTAGAATTAAAAAGGGCAAAACGTGAACTGTCGTGAGTGAAACAGATTTACATGCTGGGTAGAGTTAGGGGTGCGTGGCACAGCTGAACAGAATGCAGACACAACCCAACTCATCTACTGGACAGTTCTGGAGTCATTGGAGTCTCCCAGCTAAAACAGGCAGCAGGAACTAAGTGCAGTAAAGCCTTGAGATTATCCTTCCTCTTGACTCCCTGTGTACTAACAAGCTATATAAAGCCAAAGAAATTACTCTCTAAGATGACTGCCATCAGCTGCTGCAACATTAGACCTTAGTTTTTTTATTTACAGAAACCCCCATGGACAAAGGAGAGAACTGCAAAATGAATATACAAATGCCTTTTCAAGAAGATATTTTGAAAGCTGTTTTTATAAAAATGCCTTCTGGCTGAATTATCTAAATGCACAGTGTGCTGACAGCCAGAAGGGACAGTAACACAGAAGGGCTTTGTTGTCTTCTAATGGATTCAACCCTGAGAAGCATGAAAAAGGTAGAAGCAAAAGTGCTTCAGGAAGGTTTGTATCTCTCTCTCCATGTGGTCCAACAGTCTGAAGGATGACAGGATGTATGTACAGTAGGATTCTATTTAATTCTATTTAAAAAAGAACATAGCGCTTTCAAAAATTCCTGTTTCAAAGGACAATATGAGCCATTTGCTTGGAGAGATATAATGCTACAGAACACATCTATGTGATAAAACCTCATTGTTTTGAATTAGTATTCAAATACTATAACAGAGGTTTCATACAATTTCACAGTCCTTGAGGGAAACTTTTAAAAATAAAGTTATGTATTCACTCCAAAGTTGTTTTTCCCTTGATAGTTATGAATTCTAAAACCTTTTTCATTGTTTTTTTAATGGAAAACCCTTTACACCTGCTTGACTTTAGTCCAAAGCTCATGAATGCACCATCTGAAGCCGTATAATGATGGCAGTTCACACAATTCCTTTCACAGCCCACAGACTTATTTTATTTTGCAGTTGAACCCGATGCTAACATAACCAAGAAAAAGTCAACATGATTATAATAAAATAATACCTCCATGGCCACCTTTGTTCTGCTCGGCAAAGTCTACCTGTACGTAGATCCAAGCACAACAACCTGTCGCTGCAGAAAACTGGCCCACAGTCTGCATGAGCCCCAGCACTGACCTCGTTGACACATGCGTCTTTAAGGCAGCGAACCGGATGTAGTTTGGGGAGGCAAGCATTGTCCATAGTGAACAAAAGCTTTCAGAGTTTGACGAAGACCGATGGCCTTGCCCTCTTACATGGGAGCTCTTGCAGAAAGAGGATGAAAGCAGAAGACAGTATGATGAAGATGAGCAGTACTGGACTGTAGTCTGCAAGGCTTGTAACTCACACAACCCAGTCACACTCTTCTCTTCAAAGGGACCCAATACTATGTGAGGAGGACACAGATAAGTCTGAGTGGTTTGTATGTGCATGAGGATGGTAAAAGGCATTGAACCCAGGGCCTTACGGTGAGCTACACCCACAGCTTTGTAATGGTTTTTATTTTTAAATTTTGAGACAAAGTCTCACGAAGCTGCTGAACTGTCCAGGCTTGACTCCAGCTTGGGTTCTTTTTGCCTTAGCCTCCCAGAATAATGAGGCTACAGTCATGGCCACTATGCTTGGCTTTTGAGTGTCTTTTCAAAATCAGCATATAATTAATATCAGGCAGTCAAAGTTCGAAAGGTTTTCAAGACCTAAGAATAATATAACCCATGGAAAAAATATGGCTAACAACAGGTGACAAAGTCAACACTTTTCAGGAGATAACTGAAAAGCACATCTCACTGCTGCCTCTTCTAGTGCCAGGCTCCTTGTCAAGGGTCAGGACTTGGAAAGGTATGTTAGGGAACAAAGGAAAGAAATCAAGGAAGTGACTCAAAATGGGACCCATCAGAAAATATTCAAATAGTATCACTAACAAAGCATTTTATGTGTTTTCTGAGTATTGTTCTGTATGTAGGACTCTTTCCTGCTAACAAACAGCACCTGAAGAGCAGACTGCAGCCCTGCATTAAAGCCACACTGCATTGAGAGTACTCACAATTCTGCATTCCCATCTCTAAGTTCCCTGTTTCTTCCTATAGGGGTCAGCACATCAATGCTGTCAAGGATAAGGGGTTCAAGCATATTTACATAAGAAAGCTATCTTGCCTCCCAAACACATAGAGAGAAATACACTGCACAGATGCCAAGCAATCTTTACTGAGTCAAGTTTTAAAAATAATTTCATTCAGTAAGCTCTCCTGACAACCTGAGTCAGTTCAGAACAAAACCTAGTATTCAGGAAGAAGACGAAGTCAGCCATCAGTTACACAAATATTCTATCCCCAGTACTATCTAGTTGAAGAAGAAACAATCATGTTTTTAACCATTTGCTTTAAAGCCTTCAGATTTTCAACAATATGGTTTCAACAAAGGAATTGTGTCATAAAAATTCCAACTTCAGTTTAATGCATCAGCCACAAGAGCAATTTATTTGTTAAACAATGCAGTCAGCTTCTTTATAAAGAATGCACTTTCTGTGCCAAATATGATCTTTCCACAGTTTAGTAAACACTTGGTGCAATGAAATTACTGGAAGCTCTCTTGGCGGTCCTTGTCCATGTGTTTTCTGACTGTACTACAAGGCCGTGTCTATTGTTCAAAAGTTACTCAGGCATCGGAAGTAACTTGCTGCTTCTGGGATGGGTTATGAACATGTGGCTACACACCTAAAAAGATTACCAAGTCACCACCAAGGGAGGCTTGCTAACTACATGCAGATTTCTATAGTTTTCATACATACACACGTACGCACACACACAGACAAGAAATGTACCAACAACTCAGAGGAACAGTTTTTACAAAAAGGCTTTTTGGCATTTACAACCAAAGAGATATGTGTGGACAAAGAAACTTGTCTCAGTGCTCCCTGAGGCACAATGTATTTTCCATCCTTAAATGGATTACTTACGAGTACTGCAAAACTGCAATTCTTGAAACAAAATTATGTAAGATTATAAATTGTAATATGTATTTGTGTTTTTTCAATTAACTTGATATTAAATTTGAAAGAAATTACACACTGGTTTAAAGTATTTTGTAGAATAAAATTAAATAAAATTCAGTGATTTGTAACGAAGTAAAAGTAGTATAATTATCATATCTATATCAAAAATATATACACACATGAATTTGTGTACTTGCTGGGAAACACAGTTCAGGTGGAATGTGCTTAGCTACCTATGGCTGTGGACTCAGTCCCTAAGCTCCTTCCACCAAGAGAGCTCCTGCCCAATATACATCACATATACATTTTTCCAAAATATTCAGTGATTATGACACGCAGAAGTCATCCATCAGTGCAGAAACAGAGCTGCAACACCACAGTAGCTGTGATATATTTTTCAAAAGATGCTTCTGCTCAACCGACTAGGTAGTTTCAGGATCTCAATCTATGCCCAAAACTCCTGTGTCAGACAGAGGATATCAAAGCTTATACACTGTGCATCCTAATGCTACCCTTCTATCTTTGTTCCTACAGACCACTGCAAAGCATTAACCTTGAAAATTCTACAACAGTACTTGCCTCATCCCTGTTAGCAATTTATGTTTGAAGATTCTTATTGGTAAAGACAAGATCAGTGGTGCCAATTACTGAACACATTGCATTTGTTTCTTCAAATATTACTGACCTACAATATTTTACACTGCTCTCAGACAGCTACTTAAAAAAAACAGATTAGTGAGTTTCCACATCAGAACAGCGTACTTTGATCAAGCAAGACTTATTTGGTCTAGAAAAGTGATCTAAGTTTCTGGCAGGGAAATGTATTAGAATTACATATGCACTCATCTGTTTTCCTGATAGCAAATATAATCAAAGGAGTTTGAAGACCTCTGAGAGAGTTTTAAACTCTAAATTCATACATTGGAAAAAAAAATGTGTTTATCTGATGATACAAAGGTGCTTTGTATCCTTGGCTTCAACATTTAGATCTTTGTATTTTTTATGCATGGAGGGTATTTAATGCAGGACTAGTAAACCAAGCTTACAACCAAGGAAGAACATAACAAAACCTTCAAGGTTCTCCAAAATCAGACACCAGAGAGGATCTGGTAAGGAAACCTCCACTGCCAAATGCAGACAGGGCTTTACCAGCACTGGGCCCAGGGAGACTGTGTAGTTCTCACCACCAACTTCCTAAAATCAGATCATAATTCCAAATGTGAGGTCAGAATCCTATCTAATTGGCTGCAATATGACTCAAGTTCACCTCTGGTGGCTATGGCTCGTGAAAAGTGAGCAGACTTTTCCATTTATGTTATAGAAAGTACAGTACTTAGGAATAATTAGATAATAACGCAGTAACAACACCTGCAAACTGTCAACCACTGAAAAACACCTTGATGACTTTATGATTTCTCATACTTCTAACTTCATATTGTTTATCAAAGTCAGGTCGTTTTCATTCCAACCCAATCGTGTAGGGATTTCTGAATACCTGAAAATTCAAAACTATTTAACGTTAAAATGTTATTTGCCTGTTTTTGTTTTATTTTGATGACAATATAATTGCTCACCTTCAGTAACAATAATTAGCCTCACATTGATGATAATAGTAAGTCACAATAATAATTACAATGCTGGATTAATGATTACCTCTCTGATAATTGACAGTTATAAATTACACCCACAGAAATGATCTCACTTGCTTATCATATACTTGAAAGATAAGAATTAATAGTTATCTACCACACGAACACTCTAAAACTTCACAGGAAAGACTAAAAATAAACACTTGTGAGTAGAAGTTACAGAGAATTAATCACATACTTTTTCATTTTAGTTTCTTTTATATCTCTTAATGCTGATCCTCCTGAGAATTTTCTTTTCCCTTTTTACCTTACAGTTTGTCCATGATGCAGACATTTTAAAATTTAGCTGGAAGTACATTGTCTTTCACTGGGTTATTTGCTTCACTTAGGAGTTTTGTAAATTCTTTTATATTCTGGAAATAAGTATTCTATCAGATACGTGTCTTGAAAATATTTTCTCCTGATCTTGTGGCTTTATGTTCCACTTTCTTTTTCTTTTTTTAACAGCGTCACTCAAAGCAAAAAATAATACATTTTCAGAAAGCCCAATGTTTTAACTGGTCTTTAGAAGTAGGTTTTTGGTCTCACTATCTAAGGAACTGTTTCACTGGCATACAAGGTGATGTGTGGGTTTTTACGTCAAAGAAACACGGATCAGGTTTAGGATATTTCTTTAGCTTTCTAATTTTACACAGGTCTCAGTAAAAAATTTTGGACTGTTGTCAAATGTTTTTCTTTTGTGTACAGTACTAGATTGGGTTTTCACTCTGGTTTGTTAATATGAATTACACTTTCTGCTTGCATGGAAGGTAGCTTACAAAACATTTATTTCTTGTTTTTCAGGCAAAGTTAAAACCAAAGTGTGAGCAGAGCACAAGCCCCTCTCAGGGGCACCTAGGGGAACATCTACCTCCAGGGTCCTCGAAGAGTGGGCATCACTGAGTTGCCACGGTTCTAGGACAGAAGCCTTCATCTCCTGGTGGGGGCAGCTTGGAACCAGCCTTAGGTCCCAGAGGCTCCAGTCTGATGGCCACACTGGGCCATTTTCAAGTGAGCAGTGCTCCCAAGTCCTTCACACACCAGTACATGCCTTTTGTTTCTTCTGCAGCACATAGTATTACTCTTGCTATAACTAATATACAGGGAGGCTTGCAAGAGACTGCTGAAAAACTTCAGACTGAATGTGGAAGTGCACACAATCATCTATCTTCTTTTCAGCCAAAAATCAGATTCCAATACACGTCGAAAACAATGATATTGAGGAGTGACTGTGACAGCCTACTCTCTTCCTCTGTCTCTCTGTCTCTGTCTTTGTCTCTCCTCCTCTTCCCCTTCTTCCTCCTCTCGCTCTCAGGCTATGTGGTTTTGCCCTACCCCGTGCACTCACCATGATGTACTACATCACCTGGCCCCAAAGCTAAGGCCGACTGATAGTGGACTTAACCCTTGAAACCAGGCTAGAATCAACCTCTTTTTTATACAGTGTATTATTTTAGGAATTTGTACTAATACTACCAAAGTGATTGCATAGATCAAATACAGAAAACATTGATAGATATAATCAATGGAAGCTTATCTTCTTTGAATCCTGGGAAAGTTACATATAATGCGCTCCTGAGAATGTTTAAGAACAATTCCAGTGGGTCTCACACCAGTGACAAGATGATGTAGCTCCACACATCTCTGCTGGTAACATTCACATCTTACTGAGCCAAAGTAGTCACACCCCACCCCTCCCAGAGTGGACAGAAAATTCTACAGAGAGCTGGAAATACGAAGAGACAGCGCTGCCAACCATGTAGAAACCAGATCTCACTCCACCAAGACTCACACTGAGAGAATTCCTTAAAAGACAAGCGAAAGGCTACAAAGTCATAACTGAGAAAAACCCCTGCGTACCCCAGTCAGCCTCAGTCAATCACACTATTTGGATTTTACCACACTGCCTGTCCTCTGATCACAGCAAAGTACTTAAAACAGCCTATAAAGAGGTCATAATGTATTATTGGCACAACTGTTTCATTCTTCTTGGTTTTAAATCCCAGATTAGGCTCAAAAGCATTTACATTTTCCCACTTCCAGATTACACCTGGAAGGAGCTTATTAACCCAGTATCTGTGCATCTGAGAGACTGTGTTCTCATTAACTCCTTGGTAAAGAACTCAAGAACAGAATTTTAGTGTTTCTTCTAAAATTTAAAGTGAGTTATATACTGTGCTTCTAGTTAGTGCTGTTACAAGGACTTCATTATCTACATTTCAGTGAATATAACTCAATTTATAGGACTTCAAATTCCGCTTAATGAAGAAGCATTTTTTCTGAGTTACTTATGCTAAGGATGATTTATTTAAAATGTATAATATGTCATACCAATAAAAGTCTTTATTAATAAAATATTTTAGGGAACTTTATGTCTCAGATGAAGCCATAAACACTGTATTGTTAAAGTTATTAAAGAGTACAACCTGTGCATAACTATTGCTATTCACCACTGTTTGCAATTTTATTGTTTCTTTTTAAGTGGCTGACTTTACATTACTCTACGTTGGAAAATCAGATAATCCAGGTTAAGGAAATTATAAACAAGGGGCTGTGGATTTAGCTCAGTGGTACTGTACCTACTTTGAAGCACCAGGGCCCGAGTTCAAACCCTGGTACCACAAAAAATAAACAAAATTATACTCAAAAGAGTTGACAATCTCTGAACAAAGCTTGAATTATTCTTCTATAACCAGCTGTATGTGCTTTCCTACACTTATAATCATGTACATGACAGCACTGATACGGGGGGCGTACAATGCAGTGCTTATTTGGAGATGATTCTTTACTTTCCAGATTTTAGTTATACTGCAAAATAGTCAAGATTAAGTGATAAAGTTTTCTAGATGACTTAGATTTTTCTTACTTTTGGAAGATACATTATCCAGTCATAAAAGAAGAGAATAGCAACAAAGCATGTACATTGTAGTAAGCAAAACTTGCACAAAAGGATATGATATATACAGAATTTTTTTTCTCTTAAAACTCAAATTGTATTCATCTTCTTTTTCTTATTGTAAAAAAATAGGCAATTATTTTATAAGCATACTCTAATGACAAGAATCTTAGAAATTATAATCAGGGACCCTGAGTAATTCCTAAGAGCCTGGCATGTGCTCCTGGGTCAGCAAGAGGCAAATCTTACTTCACAGAAGACTTTGGAGGTAAGTGAAATGGTTGTTTTTATTCTATAAATGAGAAAAGCTGGGGCTTAATGAGTGCAGGTGCCGCACTGCCTGGGAAGCCTGTGTAATTAATGGCGTGCTCTATTCCACCACTTCCCTTCAGTGTGTGCCAGGCTCCATGACCTTGGTCAGGTTACACAGCTTCTGAGGATTTTGCTATTTTATTCATACTTCCATCCAGCCATTCATTAATTTCTTCACAAACTCATTCAACCAGTTTTTGCTGAATGAGTATTTACTATGAGTCACTCACTAGATAAAAAGCTGAAAATACCTATCTGTGACAATAAAAGCTTAGAATACTCACTATAGAAATCTGATTTTACAACCTTCTAAGGCAAGACAGCAGTCTGAAATGCTAGTAAGGCCACGACTACACCTGGTAAAAAGCACTGTGGACATGCACCATGATTGGCTTGTGCTACATGAAAGACCAAGGAGTGCAAACAGCACTGCCCAAGTGACTGCCCAAGAAGGGAAATTCACATTCCCAGCCAGAAACAGTCTCAGCGAATTGGACCACAGAATGTTAACAAAGAGAACTTCAGAAAACAGGGGCAGGAAAACCAGGCAGGTCTTAAAAATGACAGTAAGGGCTCTGTAGTTGTTCTGTATTCTAAATGGTATTCCCACATTTTTTACAACATTTATCCTGCACCCTTGAATATGTCTTCGGCTCTGTCATGCTCTCATGGCCACAGAATAGCTCAGGCTTTTAGATCTTTTATATTCTATAATAACGCATTTAACCTCACTTTTAAAACTGTAAAGCACATACATATGACATGTGTCACCACCATTTTAACTATTAACAAGTGCTTCTGCCTGGCCCAGTTTCATTAAATAGCAGATTTAGACTTTTGGCTGATGATACACTGTTCCTCTCATGTGGCGACAGTCCAGGATTATCTTTCAACAGCTCCTTTCTAAAATAATATTAAGCTCCTTTCTTGGTTTGCTTTAATCCACTTACCAGCCCACAATTCTGAACCAATTACTGAGAAATATCCTTAATGACACAACTGTCAGTATAATTGTTGAGATTTGTCTGAAGACAGATTCTCATCTTATTTTAGTCAGTTTTATTGAGGTATAATTTATGAGCAATGAATTATCCTTAAGTATATGATTCTAAGAGCTTTAGCAAAATGCATGCAGTGATCTAACCACTGAAACTTCCATAACGCAGAATATGGTAACAAAAAAAAA
This sequence comes from Petromus typicus, assembly GCA_004026965.1. Taxonomy (NCBI): domain Eukaryota; kingdom Metazoa; phylum Chordata; class Mammalia; order Rodentia; family Petromuridae; genus Petromus; species Petromus typicus. Next base: position 60,781 of record PVIR01003928.1, on the reverse strand, counting down.
AAAGGCTACCTCACACCAATCCGCTGCTAATCCATTCAACCACTGTCCCTGATGACTACTGATCTGTTTTCCATCATAATTTTGTCTTTGTTAGAATCTTTTATCAATGAAACAGCAGCACTGTTGATCATGACCAAAAAAACCGTCATTAACAACCCAAGTTCTTGTATGATTATTATTTTTTAAATCTTTATTGGTACATTACATATATGCATCATGATTGCACTCCATAATGAGGATTTGTACCAGTATAAGACACAACTTAATTCTCATTTATTCCCATAGCCCTATCCACCCTACCACCCCCCTATATACATAAAATTTGTTTCCTTTCTTTTTTGTTGTAATATCATTATTTTTTCTCCTTCACCCTATTTTACTTTGAGTATTTTCTATTTTACAATATATAACATACAGTTCTAGGACTCATTTACATCTTCATTTTCTCATATCAGAGAAAAGATGCGATATGTACCTATCTGTGATCTATTTATTTCACCTATGAGGATATCCTCAAGGTATGACCATTTAACTATAAATGATTCAAACTTATCACAAAAGACCAAAAGACCTAGAATAGCCAAAGCAATTCTAAGCAACAGGGACATGGTGGGGGGTATTACAACTCCGAACCTGAAACTATACTATAAGTTCTTGTATGATTATTTACAAAAATGTTACTCTGTGCTCTTGCACCTCCCAATAGGGAAAATTTTTTTTCCTGGAAAAACATTGATGTGTGAAAACATTGGGTCATAGCGCAAGTATATGTTCAATTTATAGGATACCTTAAATGTGTTTTTCAACGAATGAACCAATTTTGCATTCCCGCCAGCAACATGTGAGAATTCCAGTTGTCCTGTGCTTTGGCCAGCACTGACCACAGATCAGCAGCCCTTCGAATCCCATCCATTCAACTTGTGTATTGAAGATTTCACTGCATTTCAACGCTTATCTTCCTAGTAATTATGTGAAGCATTTTCAGGTATTTATCATCTTTGTACACTAATTATTGAAATATGTGCCCAAATATTATTCCACTATTTTATTAGGTTGTTTGTCTTCTAATCATTACGTGTTTGTATATATTTGAAACATAAATTCTTCTTTAGGCCAATGATCTTTAAATGCTTTCTTGCACTCTACACTTTAGCTTGTGTTTAGTGATTAGCATCTTCGAGAAAAGAGTTAAGTACATTGTCCTACTTTAAGAGTCTTATTCAACTAAAAGCCAAAGTTAAGGCTTTCTGCCATGATTTCTTTCAGAATTGTATCTTTTTAGCTATTCCATTTAGGTCTATGATGACTTAGGAAGTAATGTTTGCATATGGTACAAAGTTAGAGCCAAGGTTTATCTTTTATATATGGATATCAATTGTTCAAATACCATCTGTTCAAAATATCATTTCTTCATTTAATTACCTTGATATATTTTCTAAATCATTCATTGTACATATGGTAAGGTCTATTTCAGAATTCATTTTTCTATTCCATCAGTTGATGTGTTTATCTTTGTACAAAAACCACAAGAATATTTCAGCTTTGCTTCTTTTTAAAATCAGGGATATTCAACTTTCAACTTGCTTTTATAGTTTTGCAGGAGCCCTGGCTATTCAATTGTAGTATTATGTTCTGAGATATAGTTAAATAATTTGGAACTGGGCCAGGGAGTTAGCTCAGTGGTTCCGGCGCCTGTCTTGCAAGCGCAAGGGCCCGGGTTCGATTCCCCGGTAACCACATAACAATACTGGGTGTGGAGACCCACACCCAGCAGCAACCAGTACCACATACCACAGTGCCGGGCGTGGTGGCTCACGCCTGTAATCCCAGCACTCGGGAGGCAGAGGCAGGAGGATT
>PVIR01003928.1:0-58824 GCA_004026965.1 Petromus typicus | reverse complement strand
AAAAAGCCCCTAAAAAAAAAATAATAATAATAATAATATGGAATTAACTTGACTGCTGTTAGAAATAAATTAAACTTTGGGATGGAAGTTCAGGTGAATTTCTGACCTAGGGTTAAACGGGCCAAACTACTAGGGTAATGCACTTCGGAAAACTATATTCAACATTATATATAAAAGGTTATTTCTACTCTGGCTTCTGTGCACAAATGCAGATCCTCCTACCTGAAGTCATAGATTGGTACACACCCCTTTGTACTGACTTGTTCCATAGTCTCTCTGGTTTGTTCACTTGTTCACTGATGGGTGCGCTACACCCAAGACTTGAATGAACCCCCAGGAAATTTACCAAAGCCCTCTGTTGATACAGTTTCTTCTTCTGTGCTGTCCTATCCTTCAAATTATAGCTGCCGTGTCCTCCCTGAACTCCAACATCTTTCTCTTCTATTTAGAAATATTTCAACTCCATGTGGGTTGCCCTTTCCATGCACTATGTTTTAAAATCCCCTTTAAACCATAAATTTGAGGATCATGGAGCTCACCTCGTTTAGTTCCCTATTCTCAGGCATCTATTGCTGAACGACACGATGCTCACTGTCTGAAACTATTGTTTCATATATTATGACTGATTTCTTTGTTGTCTGGAATAGGGGAGTAAATTTTGTCCCTGTTATTCTATCACAGCTGGACACAGATTAAACAGCAACCACTTTAGAAAGGCAAAGACAAATCCACCTCATTCATGACCACACCTTTAGAGTATTGAGCTTCTTAGTGCTTAGGGAAATTTTAGCTGAAATGTTATATGTTTAAGCTGTAATGTGAAATAGGAAGAAAATATGCAACAAGAATAAGGAAAGGGTGGGTAAGGGAAAGTTAAAAAAGGGAAATAAAAATTTGATAGTAAAAAAAAGAAACAGCATAAGCTGTATATAGAGGGTGGGGTTGTAGGGAGGGCAAAGGGAATGGGAAAAATGAGAATCAAGATGTGTCACATACAAGTTTCTCAGTGTTGAATGTGATTATATTGTATGTGTAAAAGGTACGACTAAAATCAATTAAAAATAAACTGTAAGCAAAGGAAGTTAAAATCAGTTAAAATGTATATTATTTAAGGTGATTCACCAAGTATCACACTTACTTTCAATAATAGTTTGATGAAGTGACATCATGGATGTTCTGAAGCAATTTAAAGTACTTACACAGTATCATCTACAAATATTCTCATAAAGCAAATGTAATAAAGTGTTTCAACAATAAGTTTAACTTCTAGAGAAGTTTTAATTTCACACTATAACTGAGAAAAATGTACAGAGTTCCTATCTACCTCCTGCACATACTTAGCGACTGGCCTTCTTCCGTCACCATCTTCCACTGGATGCATTGTGTGGAGGGAGAAACCAACACAGATACATCATTATTTCTGAAGTCCTAAATTTATGGACTTCAAGATTTGAGTACGCTCTAGTTAACTTCAGGGAACTCTGTAGAAGGGCACATGCCTACCACTGTAGCACTGATGAGAACAGAATTACTCCCTCAGAATCTTCTCTGGTCTATTCATTCATTGCTGACTTCCCTCAGCTTCCAGTACCTACTGATGTTTTGCTGTGTCTCTACTTGTTTTTGGCATTTTCCTGAATGTCATATAGCTGGAATCATGTCATGTGTAATCTTATAAGATCAGCTTCCTGCATTTAGTACACTTATCACTGTACACTTTAGTACATTTATCATCCCTCCACATTTTTCATTATTTGATAGCCCATTTGCATAGCCCTGATACATCAGAGATTATTTATCCAATCACTAGACATCACTTACTGGTAAAGATACTTGCTTTCAAATTTTGACAAATATGAATAAGGCTGCTTAAACATTGCCATACATGATTGTTGTGCAGACAAATGTTCAACTGATTAGAGTAAATATTAAGCAGTGTGACTGACAGATCTTACAGTGAAAATGTATATTTTTATTTTTTAAAATGCTGATATGTTTCCTAAAGTTTATAGGCATATTTCTCAAAGAAAATATCTAATTTCTAAAAATTCAGGTGATAAATGAACATGTTTTAAAAGTGTTCATGAAATGAACACAAATGAAACAAGGTATAATATTAACAACTGCTGAGTTTAGTAGGTATATAAGTGTTATTCTAGTAGTTGTATATATCTGAATATTTTCATCATAGGTTTACTTAAGCCCAAAAGTCTCCTAGAGAAGCTCATTTTTACACTATGTAGCTATAGTACACTATATATACTGTAGTACACTATAAAGTCAGAACTTATAGTTGGTTATGCCAGTCATTTCCAAAGACAGAGTCATTTAACATAAACTCTAACCACACCATAAAGTTAGCATCAAGGAATGTCATGTCCTGGTGATGTGCTGATAAAATCACTAGAATACAATTTTCCTCTATTATGCGAAACTTCTAAATACATTTCACTCAATAGTGTCACATTTATCAAACTGAGTATTATAAGATGCTTTGTCATTGGAATAGAAGATACATTTGTGATATTAAACCAGGACACAACAGCAGTATGGATATTACTGCTACAGAATACTCTTTGGTATTCAGAAACATCACGATGATTAAGTTACCACCTCTGAGACTTTAGTGCTACTTCATTCTGTAAGACTAGATGAAGCACCTAAAACTGCATGTTGATTTCACTTGTCTGGTGCATTTTTTCTTTTGTGCTCAACGTAAGGCTCTCGAGCTCGCAATGGCTACAGACAAGTTTTTACTCTCAGTTCATATTCTCTGACACAGAATGAGGGTTCCTTGGCCATAAAAACTCTTCCATGAAATGATGATGCTATTCTTCTTTCAAAGACAATGGATAACTGAATGTCTTACTATGAATCCACATCAACTCTGAACATAAAAATGTTTCGAATATAAACCTGGTGCGCTTCATTAATCTAAACCTTCTAGAAACTCTGCTAATGGCACTATTTGTTTAATTTCCTCTTACATGTGTCAGACATCTGAAAGATACTTCTCTATTTTTTTCTATTCTTCCTAACTAGAATTTTAATACTAAAAGAAAAGTGGAAAATAAGGTTGAGCTCCAAATCTGACAACAGTAAACTGATGTCTGATAGGTCAACAGGTTTTGACTCTGTATTAATGACACTTGTGGTTTCTAGAGCTGGCAGAAAAGATTGGTCATTTCAATCCCACAGCACAGAGAACAGCCCTATGGAGCAAAGAGCAAAGGCATAGAGTAGTTTTGGTAAAACTGGAAGCAAAAGATGAAAGGACAGAATTGAGAGCAAAAGATGAAAGCACATTTTTACTATGTCTCTACATTAAGAGATATTTCTCATTATATAAGTACTGAGCAAGTTAGTGGAGCACAAGGTGAGGAAGGCGGCAGTACCTGCTGTCCGGAAGCAGAGGGGGATGGCAGCACAGCCTAGCTGAGAAGGCAGCATCCAGGCTGCCCGCACGGGGCACTGGACCTCTCTCAGACCCGGCTCCCTTCTGCCAAGTGAGTCACTTGGGGCTGCTCAAAGCTGTTTCAGCATCATTTAGAATTATGTGGCTATGATTTTTGCTAAGAGGTGCCAACAGTAAACATTTTTCTTCTACTTGTAAAAGCTTTTTTTTTTTAAAGTACATAAATAACTAATTTGGCATTTTTAACCTAATAGAATTAAAGAATATGCACAAGCGTTGGCAGCACTGAACCATGGCATGTCGTTCGAACGTTACAGCTGCTCTTGCTTCCCACCTCAACTGTCCAAGACACCAAAACGTGGGTGTTCATGCACCACGAGTGAGCACGGGGCGTGCTGTGCGTCTAACTGCACCCAGCACTAATACCACACGCACGTGTGTAAGTCCTAGCTTCAAAAACCTCAGAAAGTGACTGCATTTGGATAGAGGAGTGATTAGTTAAAATTACATTATTAAAGTGGGATCCAGGGTAAGGCCACTGGTGTTCTCATAAAAGAGGGGAACTTGGACACACAGTGACATGGCTAAACTGAAGACAATATAATATTTTATTAAAAAACAAGGAACTTTCTAAAAGCCAAGGATAATATGTATATATCATTACATATAATGCTCATGGTACCTCCACAATACAGGTATTACCCTTACACTCACTTTCCCATAAAAAGGAGAAAGGAGACATTGAGAAGTGATGCTGGTGACACATTTGATAGATGGAGAAGCTGGGATTCAAGGGTAGCCTCTATACATACTGCCTCTTAAAGCCAGACAACCCTCAGGAGACACAGTTTCCCCAGGTTTGCCAAAATCCTTTTCTTAGAAAAACTGGTCAATCTCCCTCTTCGCCAAATATCTTTCTCTATATGGCTTCAAACAAACAACCTTGTCACTCCTCCTGGAGTGGGTGAAGTGTCTTCCAGGTGCCAGTACAGTGAAATGCTGGCGACATGCAGCAGAAACTGTTTCTCCTGTAAGTTCTGATTTCCTAGCAGACCCAGAATCATTTCTTCCTTGGTCCTTTCTCTATCTGTGACTCCCAGAAGGGAACCAAGCATGTCACAAAGACTTGATCTCTTTTAGTCAAGTCTAACAATTAATGCCATAGGAAGCTCTAAAAATTTAGTGGGTTCTGGTGTCATCACACACACAGTGAGGCTGGTGATTTAGTTCAGTGGTTCTGGCACCTGCTTCACAAGTGCAAGCTTCCAAGTTCGATCCTCAGTACAAAAAACAAAAAAAAACCAAAACATGTACTTAAATTAAATTACATACACTGTCTTACATACATACATATGCATGTGAATATTAAAGAGAAAAAATTAGCAGGACTGATATGAAAATTTCAGTAATGAACATTAAAAATGATTGTTTTATACATATTATATATTACATATATATGAACATATTCTTACGTATGAAATAGAGTGACATGGCTAGAGGGAAGAATATAATAATGTAATATGGTATACTAAATGTTACATCAAAGTAATTTCTTTGAAATTTTCCTTCAAAGAACATATGTCATTTTGTGAACTATTTCACATATTAATGCATTAATATTTCAAACTGGTATTCATGTTACATATAATTATCAACTGAAGTGCACATGAGAACTTAACACAATTAAATAGTGGAAAAGTAGTTTCTCTGAGTATAATAACAGAAGCAGAACAAGTTGATGTTTTTCTTCCAGCAGGGAACATTTGGTTCTATCTTTGAGAAAGCTGCCAAACTAATTTTGATCATAAATTCCCTAACAAATCCAAAATGCCACAGAGGAAACTAGAGGTCAAAGGCAGACATGTGAGTTGAAAGAAGTGATCTGAGATTAAAAATGCTTCTATACATATGGGAGCAACGACATTATGCATTTATCACCTACTGTTTACACAGAACTAAGCTGACAATGGGAAAACTCTGTCTGTAAACATAAACACATTCCCACAATGTCCTTATCTAGTGGTTCTTTTTAAAGGCCACATCTCTTTTCATTGGGTTTATGAAATAACATATTTATATCATTTTGTGAACACACAAAAAATGGCAGCTCATTACAAAAGAGATGCTATTTTAAAGGACTTTGCAAACCGCAGAGATAAATCATACTCAGCATGAACATGTTTGCCTATAGTTTTGGTGTTAAATACTTTAAGGTGTGAGTGGGATAAAAAAAGTGTTGGGCCAAAGATTTAGCTCAGTGGTTCCATCATCTGCCTGGCTAGTGCAAGGTCCCAAGCTCGATCCCCAGTACTTCATATGACAGTGCCAGGCACGGTGACTCACGCCTGTAATCCTAACACTCGGGAGGCAGAGGCACGATGAATGCTGAGTTCCAGGCTAGCCTGGGCTACGTAGTGAATTCAGGGACAGCCTGAGCTACAAAATGAGACCCTGTCCAAAAAAAAAAAAAAAAAAAAAAATCTTTGTCTGTGCTTTGGTTTCTTTCTGGTACTTGTCTAGCTCATATGTAAAACTAGGAGAAGCAACTACATGTGTCCTCTAGGACCATGCGCTATAAATGAGAATTAGCAGTTGCTCAGCAGTGTGAATGTCAGAGTCCATGCTGTGGGTTGGAGGAAAAGACACATATCGGCAAGCGTCGGTTATCAGTTGGACAAAATTGGTTTAAAAAGTCAGAGCACTTCTAATAGGCAATATGAAATGGGAAATTTTCCAAAAATGGAACATAATGTATATTAAATAATATTTTATGTGTTCTTTTTGGATTTTTTTTAACACTTGAGCTTTTATAAAATAGGCAAAAAAGAAAGAAACAAAAATGGGATAATCAGGCCACAGAGATCATAAGGCCCAAAGCAGACAAACCTAATTTTGAATTTCAGTGTTACTCTTAATGCACCATTTAATACTAAGTGAGTTGTTCTCAAACTTCCTGGTTTTCTTATATGTGGAATAAGAATAAAAATCACCCCTATCTTCAAGATTAGCTTCAAGGTCAAATGAAGTCAGGCTTCATAACCATCTCATATAATATGTGGTATAGATAAAGTGCCCTGTAAATGTTACACTTTTTGACTCAAAGTCGGTAAAGAATAAAACTAGAGTGCTCTGCTCCTCTTAAAGGAACAGAGACAGAAAAACTGAATCTCTCTCTCTCTCTCTCTCTTTTTTTTTTTTTTTTGGCAGAAAATGTGTTACACAGCATAGTCCTGAATTAATTTTAAGAAAAGCAGTTAGGTATATATTTTTCAAAAGAGTGCTCAACTTTCTCTTTGGAGTTCTTCCTAGAGTTAAAAAAAAATACAACTACCAAACACATTTAGAGGTCCTGGTACAAATTCTCATTGTTGAATGCAATCATGATGTATATATGTAATGTACCTGAATCAATCTTAACATCATGTCTTTGATCTCAGCAACACAAAAACCTAGATCCAGCCACCTCCAAAAAACCCCTACTATGACCAGATGTGCTGTGAGAGGTACAAGTAGACATAAGCCATAACAGCAAGGTTGAGAATTGGGAAATAGCGAATGCTTCAAGGAGAAGGGAGTGAATGCCTTTCACATTGCTGGTTGTGATATAATCAGGGGAATAAGCACAGTCTACTCCTCTAGGTCTGGCTCGGAGTCACTGAAATTCCAGATTCACCAAATAGTGTTGGAGGTTTCAGGCCTATACTCTACTCTCCTGGTGAATTTGTACCATGGGTGGTGAAAGAGCATTTATTCTGAAACAGCGGCTACCTGTCCTCTCTTGTGGGGATATGAACATTTACCCAGAAGTATAGGCATCTTCCTCTGAAAGGATTTGGACTCACAGACCAGAAATCCAAAGAGAAAAGGAATTGATCGAAACACTGAATTCTCAAGACAGAATTTGCAGTCTCCTTCAGTCAACAACTGTGGACATGGGAGGCTTTTTTCACACATCAAAAACTTGTCTGGCTAATGTGGATCACCCAGGTTTGACAACAGATGTGATGTACAGCAGAAAGTCTCACACTCTGGCAGTCACACTCAAGGGAAAGGCTTGCAAAGACACGGCCCTCTAGCAGGTCTGGGGTGGGCCTGGGAATTTCCATACATTTTCATGGTGTGCTGCTGCCAGCACAGAGAACATTGCATGAAGCATTCATGTATGGGAGTTCTTTGCAGATACTATGCATGATGACTTCACAGAAAGAAGAAGAGAGATTCATGGAACCATAACTATGTTTAAATGCTAAGAAATCTCTAGGAGGACACCACAATTTTTTAGCCTAAAAGTTGAAAGCTTAAAAATACAGAAAACTTGGGGCCAGGGAGTTAGCTCAGTGGTTCCGGTGCCTGTCTTGCAAGTGCAAGGACCCGGGTTCGATTCCCCGGTAACCACATGACAATACTGGGTGTGGAGACCCACACCCAGCAGCAACCAGTACCACATACCACAGTGCCGGGCATGGTGGCTCACGCCTGTAATCCCAGCACTCGGGAGGCAGGGCAGGAGGATTGCTGTGATGTGAGTTGGAGGCTGAGCTCAGGGCCAGCCTGAACCACAAAGCGAGACCCTGTCTCAAAAAAAACCTAAAAAAAAAAACCCAAAAACCAAAAAAACAGAAAACTCAAATAACTCAGTTACAACCAGCAAGAGAGAGACGGGGTGGGGTGGGGAGCCAAGGCTTGTTGCCTGCTTCTTTTCTCTACATTAGGCATTACTAAAGCACTGTGACAAAAGAGAGATGGGGAGTTCAGTGGACAGAAGCCCCTCATCTGCTCCTTGACCCTTTTCGGCCTCAGATTCTATACAGGAGTGCACTATTCCTGTGTGTCCTGGAAGAGACAGAGTACATTCTGAGGAAACGAAGAAAGACTGGACAGTTCAAGAATTCTCAAGCTCAGGGATCAGGAAAGGTTTTGTGCAAAGGTCCAGAGTGTAAAGGTATTAGGATCTGCATGCCATGTTGTCTTCATGGCAACTACTGTACAGCTAAAAAAGGATTTGAGCATGTGCAAATGCATGAGTGATGCCAATGGTGCCCATGGCAGCTGGATTTTATTTGCATACCACACTTTGGTCCATAGCATATGAATCATGGGTAATCAGAAACTACAAGCAAAGTGTCTCAGTCAGTCACTTTCTCATGGCCGTGACAAATACCCACTACTCCAACTAAAAGAAGGGAATTATTTACAAACTGAGCTGCTTGGAAACAACCCAAATGTCCATCAAATGGAGACTGGATAAAGAAGTGGTTCTTTTATAGAATGGAATATTACTCTGCCATTAAAAATGATAAGATTGAGTCATTCATACTCAAATGGATGTACCTTGAGGATGTCCTCATAAGCGAAACAAACAGGTCACAGATGTGTAAATAGCGTATCTTTTCTCTGGTATGAGAAAATGAAGTTGTAAATGAGTTGTAGTATGTATGGCTGATATTGTGAAATAGAAAATATTTAAAAGGAAAGAGTGTAAGGGTAAATAATGAGGGGAAAACAAATGTGGTAAGAAAGAAAAAAGAAAACAAAGACTGCATATATAGGGGGTGGGAGGATGCAGGGTGGGGGGAAAAGGAAAAAAATGAGAATCAAGTCATGTCACATTCAGGTACAAACTCTTAATGTTGAATGTGATTATGATGTGTATTCATAATGTACAGATAAAGATAATTTAAAAAACAAAAGGAATTATTTTGGCTTACACCTTACAGAAAATTCACTCTGCTACTGGTTGGCAGTAAGGCAAAATGGCATAGTAGAAGGGAATGGTGGGGAGTAATTTCTCAGCTAAGAAGCAGAAGGCACAAGAGAAACAGGAAACAACACAGCGTCCCAGTGCACCACTGCCCAGAGGAGACCAGTGAGGACAAGGAGCACACAGACCAGAAACGTGCTTCACCCTCCTCAGGAAATGAGAATGTGGTCTTGTTTCCAGGGCCATCTTGGGAAGGAATGCAGAGTCATTCAGAGAAGAAACATTCCTGATAGGAAATCTGAACTTTAAATTGACTGAGGATTTCGTTAACTGCAACTCAATTCTTCTGAAAGGGACCAACATAAACCAGAAGTGGTTGAAACAGTTTACTTAGCCAAAGTGTTTACCCACACCATTGCTGAGTGAGGTCCAGACACTGTTCAACAAAGAATTTTGTGTCTTTACAAGTGGGTGTGTTGTGGAAATACCAACCATATTAGAAGAAAAGAACGTATATGCCTGAAGTCCTCCTCCAACTTCACAGGGACCCTTCTAAAATGTGAATCAGGATATAAAATACTTCCTCATAGCTTATGATGTCAAAAGTAGAGGTTTCCTTAATTCTTTATGATTAGTGCTCTCAGAATACCTGTCAAATTTTATCATGAACATACTTTATTTTAAAAAAAACCTCTCTCACCACTAGATTGAAAGTGTTAATTAGGGGACTTGGTTTCAAAAAGAATATTTTCAGATCCCTTCAAAGATTCAGGGCACTGAGTCGGTGTTCAAATTTTCTGTTGAGGGTCGGGGATTTAGCTCAATGGTTCGAGCGCCTGTCTTGCAAGCGCAAGGACCCAGGTTCGATCCCCGGTAACCATATACAATACTGGGCCTGGAGACTCACGCCCAGCAGCAACCAGTACCACATACCACAGTGCCGGGGCGTGGTGGCTCACGCCTGTAGTCCCAGCACTTGGGAGGCAGAGGCAGGAGGATTGCTGTGATGAGTTGGAGGCTGAGCTCAGGGTCAGCCTGAACCACAAAGTGAGACCCTGTCTCAAAAAACCTAAAAAAAAAAAAAAAAAAAATTCTGTTGAATTTGTTTGATTTTTTACATGACTGGAATTCAATGTGAATGAATTCACATTGTGAAACCCCCTCATTAATTTGTTCTAGAGGCATCTATTTTAAACACTCCAAGATAGAAAGGTTGTTGTGGCTTACTACATACACATATAATTTTTTTCAATTAACTTTCAAAAAAGGCCAAAGAGTTGTATTCAGAAATTTCTCTTTCCAGAGGACGACGAAGAACTTTCATATGAGTCAGTCTGTGAAATGGCTGGTCTTAGAAATTATTCTGAATCTTCCCCTCCTACTCAACCTTGATCTTTTTCTATTTCACAATACTATCTCAAAAACTAGAAAAACCAATAAGGCCAAGGTGGATCATATAAGTGATTTCAGCTTAGCTGAAAGGTCCCATTAAAGTTTCCTCAGCTGTAAGAATCCTGTTTATAGAAAGCAGACAGACACAATTTGTCCAGTGAGACCCCGCATTGTGCACCACTATCAAGATTTCCAGAATGCAACAGAGAAAGTGAGAAAGAGAGCAGCGTTATCTGTCTTCCTTAGCAGCCCGTCAATCCTCAGAAGGAAAGGCAGGGACCTCTCTTCTAGGGAAAGCCTCCTGAAATTAGCCCCTAACCCCATTACTTCTGTAAGAATGCACCAAAGGGACCCTGCCTCAGGGAGCTTTTTCTGCCAGAATCAATTTGCTTTCTGGAGAGATAATGGCGGAGTGCTGCACAGAAGGGAGGAAAGCATGCCCAGCTCTGGGGTGTCTGTCCACTCCTCAGCCCGAACCCTGATGGCCAGGACAGAGGCAAGGACTACAAACCTTCTGCAAGCTTTACAGAGCTGAACTGTTTGTGGCAAACAGAAGAAATCCAGGAGAAATAAATGGCTCGATCCTTCACTTTAAAACTTTTCTGGATCATTCTACAGGGAGACTAAGCAATATATACATATATAAATGTGTTTCATTTGGAATTATAGTTTTTTGCTGAGACTATTTTTGGAAAGACCAAGAATGTTCCAAACACTTACTTGATTTCACTTTGATGTGGTTAAATATATGAATTTCTTTTCTTAATCTCTTTCTGTATAATGGAACTAAATGCACTATGGAGTTTCATAAGAAGCCTTAAGGTGAGAGAAGATTCCAGGATATATGTTGCCTACATGCACTGTTTCACTTATTAATTTTTCTATCAGCCTGAGACACTCTTGTTCAGTAGAGAAACATCTCAGTTACTGTCATGAAAAGAATGAAGCAACACGCAATATCTGTTTTGGCATATTGTACATATGCAATAAATATTTGTTGAAGGAGCAATATCAGACGTGAACTTTGGGGGGATTTGGAATAGTTTTTTTTTTTAACTGCAATGACTTATCCATAGGAAATCAATATGAATTCAAAATATAAAATGGCACACTACAATCGAAATACAGCTCATGAAACAATGAAATGATGCCCAATTTGGCCTTTTGTTTGTAGATCACCTTAGATCTTTTCCTATCCTATTTATCTACCTCCCTATGCTAATACATACTGGGTTCCAACTTCCTTCCTTAGTGACTGCTGACAGAAGAAAGATCATTTATAAAGATCCGTTATTTTGCCTTCTCGGCATTTTCCTCCAAAATCACATATGGTTTGGGTGACAGCATACTTCCAAGTGCCTTATCTACCCAGAATGGACACGTGACCGATGCCCACTCAGTCACACTGCTGAATTCTCCGCATGCATCGGTCAGTGAGCAGCAATGTGGCCAACCGAGGGAAATTTTATCTATTCCTTCCAGAAACATGATGCAAGCTTTTGGGGGAAATCAGGATGCCCTGACTCTGGCACAATGACAGTCATAGAACCTAAGACCTGTAAATGTCTATCATTTATATGCAGTACACTCAGAACTTGTTTGAAAATGGTAGAACAAGAATAAAGGAAGAGTAAAGAGAGGAAAAAAGAAAAATAATAGGAACAGAGAGGGAGAGGGAGGTACAAGGAGAGGATGGGGTGACTCAGAATACAGAGACACAGAAGATCACACAGGATGCCAGCTCCGATGCCTATAGCCACAGGCTGTTCTATGGACATAGTTCATGTCCATAGGAAGTGCACGCAAACCTCGATGGATTAGATAGTTAACGTTAGTTTTCCACACCTTTGACTCAATGAGCCCTGACCCATGGGTTAACAGTCTCTGACTTCAAGACTAAAACAGAGCTACCTACAACTGATTGCTCTCATTCTGTTTTCCACTATGAAGGTTAAAATTCTATTCCACTGGAAAATATGAAGAAGTGTGAGAGAAGTCTTTGAGAACTAGAGAAAGTGGGCAGCTCTGTGTGGGTGAAAGGGCAGGAATGAAAGTGAAGTGGCAGGCGCTGTTCTGTCCCTGACCCAAGGCCCACTTGGGCCTATGAATTTGATGACCCAAATGCCATTAACTTTTTAAAAAGCAAACTTTTATGGGTGAGCAGGAAGTACTAGAACATCACAGAATCGGTGTTAACTGCTGTATGGTGACAGCAGCCACCATCAGCAGCCATCGCAGCCACCACAGAGACCAACCAGACAAACGTGAGTCAGAGCCTGCTCGAGCTTCTGCACAAGCTCCATTTTCCTGGAAAAGGAATCAAGGGAAGGTGAGTGACACAGCAACTGGAATAACCCTCCATTCACTCCAGGTCTCTGTTTCCCTCTTCTGGAATATGGGTGAGAAGCTGAAGGTACAACAGCCATATGGAGAACATGAGGCAACAGCAAGAACGGAAGTCAACAAAATAAAAATGGACTGAAGCGTTAACGCTGCCTGTCTACTTCTAAATTTTTATTGACTGAATATCATTACTACGACTCGGTAATTGTCCTGCTACATGAATCATTCTACACTGATACAAGTATGTTAGATAGGACAGAGAAAACTTAGTATTGACACAGCAGTTCAACAGTGATGGGACAAATAAACTCTGCTCTGAATAGTTAATATACGTGCTTCAACAGTTGTGAACTATTTTGAGAACGACCACAGAGAATAACAAAGCATCTGATGGAGGAGCGGAAAGGATGAGGAGATGGCACTGGAGAGAGGCTGAGACTAAATTAAAGATTGCAGTGTCACATAGAGCAGTACAACTTCATGCAAAAGGGCATGTGTGCAGTTTCTACACTTGTGTAAAAGAAACACTGAACTGATGAGTCTGACAACAATGAGAAGAGCTTTTAAATCCTGTTTCCAAGCATGGGAACCAGGAGGATCTTCACCATACAGCAGTTAACACCGATTCTGTGATGTTCTAGTACTTCCTGCTCACCCATAAAAGTTTGCTTTTTAAAAAGTTAATGGCATTTGGGTCATCAAATTCATAGCCTACACCACCTGGCTTTTCATGGAAGTGACATGGTTGCACTGTGAAATGAACCAATACATTATGGGATGTATGTGTGAACAGGAGAAAAGGAAGTTCAAATTTTTCTCAAAAACACTGTTAAGAGAAGCAAAGTGTCATGCATAAAAATAATTAGAACATAATTTCACATAATGGCAGTTAAGATATTAAGCATGAAAATTTTCTAATGAAAAAAAGTGAGAACTAGTAAATAAACTGTTATAAGGTAGTTAACTGTCCTGTTTTTAAATTATACGTCTTACTTTAACTTACATTTTCTTAGGTTTCGTTTTTCTTAATCACCTGCCAGAATGTTAAAGTGGGCAGTTCAGTTTTCTATTGCTTTTCACAGTAGAGAGCTAAGCTATCCTGAAATAAAAACTATTTTCCAATTACTTGCAACATCATTGAAAACGAACGCTTGCACTTGCCTCAGTGCAGGCCTCCAAGGCACAAGGTGCTGGCTGCCTTTCACTATTTCATTTGCAAATACTCTCTGGCCCACACACGCCCCATCCCAGTATTTCTCCAAGTGTAAAGTCTGCTTTTCAGAATAAATCCACTGCACAAGAGCTGACAGGCATAATACCCTGATGGACGAGAGCAAAGACCAACTTCCTTTCCTTTTCCCTTTCAAGTTGAAAAATCAATTGTAGATGGCCTTTCTGATCTGATTTTTTTGGACACATCTACTAGGAAAATAACTTTCCTTTTTTGCTTACTTAAAATAGAAACTCGGAAACATACTTCAATATACGTTTGCAATTTTTCAACAGGAACAATTTTTTTCTTCTTCTTCTACCTTGCACAATTCACAGTAATCTTTTGAAAGACAGAAATAGCTCCAGCTCATTAAAAGCACTGCTTTAGAATGATCTGTTCTCTTAGCATTCATCAAAGGAAAATAGGCTATCCACATTTTATATATAACAATTTTTATATTTAAATATTCTCCTTCCAGGTCCATATGGAAGTGAACTGATTTCCTTATTCATGATTTGATTCACAAAGCCTTTATCTCTCACAGGAAGTTTGTGGGTTTGTAACTAGATTTCTTTTCTTTTGGGGAGTGGGGGAGTGTCTTCCTGGAATTCTTTTTATTGACTACAGTTGATCATTGTTATTGTTGTTATCATTAACTTCAGATTTCCAGAAAACTTTTGATTAGAAATACACTGCAGTGTTGTAAGAATTAACCCAAACTGAAAGCCCAACGGAAAACAGGTGGCTTTGCTTTTTCATACCATGGGAGAGACAGACGTGAAACCTAAGGACAGGAATGAAATTAAGCAAACACGGATAGAAATGCTCTCCGGCTTGTTTTCTGATCTACAGAGATAATTATGGTAAGGTAGACACACTAGGAGAGCCTAAATTATCTCTGTAAATTAATTCAATTTAGCTTTGATTTATTTTGTTTTCAAAACAGTATTCTTGCTTGACAATATTTTCATTTTTAATTTTTTCTGGATATATATGTTAAAGATCATACAAATGTTTCAAATTAAGAAAACAGCATGCCACAAATACCTATTTTAGTGTTTAGTCTGCATGTATTTTTTCATGAGATTCACTGTAAATTACCCATTGAAAAACATATATTTTAAATTAGACATCTAAAGTGAACTGCAGTTCCAAGATTAACTATTACTTATTTTTTTTCCTCATCACAGCTTAAGAAGCCACAATGTTGTGATGTTTTAGTACTGGAAGGTGTACTTAACCCACAGATTAAGGCCAAAATTAATTTATAAATATAAAACTCTCTCTTTTAAATACTTATACTTTTCTTGGAAAATGAATCTCAAAGGCAAGACTCTAATAAAAAGAAAAATAAGTCAGTTTTTAATTTCTACAGCAGAAGGATTTGGTTAAATTAGAAACAAGGAAGCAAAAGCTGCAGGATTAAATTTCAGGAAAATATGTGACTATTCATACTTATTTTAGATATAATCTTAAGTGTTAAGGAATATTTTAAGATAATTATATGTATTGCTGTGGGCTAAAAAGAAGGTATAATGTATACAAAACAAAATGCAAAGAATTAAAACAGTATTGTCTCAATTCCCAAATCTGCTTAGAAAATTAAACCATAAAAAAACAAGAAGTTCTTTTTCTCTCTCCTCCTAAACTCAGCAGAATCCGGTAGAAATATTTAGTCAGAGCCTGCCATTTCTCAAGTATTGAAAACCCATTTTCAGTTTCCCACGAGATTCTACTCTGCACCCTCCTGACGCTGTCATAGCCTCTGCCATCACTGAAGAACCAGTCTAGACTGACTGTGTAGCCCAGGTAAACAGAACCCCCTTGATGGAGACAGTACAAACATCCCAGTGAAATCCTCAAGTCCTCTGTACTGGACACCTTCACCAACTACAGAGAAGATGCCCCCAGGGGAAAAAAAGCATGATGCTGGGCTAAGTAAGGCATTTCCTACTCAGGCTGGCCCTGAAGAGCTCTTAACCAGGAGAAACCAGCTCAGAAATCCTTTAAAATACCTTCTTCTGAAGAAAGCGCAGCACGATTAAACAAACAAAAAGAAAAATAGGACAAATACAGAAAATACAACGTGCTTATTTGAGGGCTCAGATCATATCAATTAAACTATTGAGCCTTAACACTAACAATTTCACCTCTCTTGGGTTAAAGCACATTGTAAATGAATGGGGCAGCAACTGTCTATCAGTGAAGGAACTGTACATGAACCTGCAGGGCCCTGTCTGGTTAACTCCTCAAAACAGGACACAACTCGCATCTCTCTCTTTAAAAAAAAAGGAGTATAAATTATAATTAAAATTATTCCAAAATATTTATTATGGCCTTTTTATTAAATCAATCTGTCTTTAGTGCACTTCTAGTGAATTCTGAACTTTCAAAATATCTTTTATTTGGAAGTGGCGAGGCATGCCTATACTCTCTGCTGTTCCAAAGTTGGAAGTTGATGGAAGATTATAAGTTTGAGGCCAGTGGGCAACTCTGTGAGGTTATGCCTCAAAATAAAGTAAAATAAAATAAAATAAAATGTGCTGGGGATCTAGCTTAGGGCTGCCTGCATCCAACTGTCTGTACTGCAAAAACAAAACAAAAATTCCCTAGATTCTTTCTAATGTGTGCAAGTGCCAACATGCACGGTGCACAGTGCATACTGCACGTCCATTACACACTCATAGCGGGTCGAGCTATTGATTATTTGGATGCTCCACTGATTGGCTGGTTGGTTGGATGTATGTATAGATGGATGAATTGATGTTAGATAAAGGCACAGATGAAAAGAAAGGAAGGAATGAGGGGTTCTAATAGAAAAATCTAATAGGTAAAATGCATATACTGAATCTGAAGTGAATCTTGATAAACAAGATATGAGGCTCCTGATGAAATTGCTGGCCAGTGTTATATGTGTTGATTTGAAAAACATTCTATAGATACCTTAACATTAATAAGAAATCTACTCAGGTTTTTTTTTTAAATCTATAAAATGACCCATGAGATCAATACAATATCAAACATTATATACTTTATCATTAATCAGTAATAATTAGATCTATGGTTGATACAAAAAGGGGAAGGTGGTTTTATTTCTGTTACCCATATTCTTGTTTTATAATATAGGGATAATAGCTCAAAGCATGACATTAAGGATTAAATGAGCTTAGACATATAAAATGGTGAGAAAACCAGCTCATACTTTGTAAGCATTCACTAAATAGTAACAATTAGAAAAGGAGGCAACCCTTAGTTATTATTGATTCTTATGGCAAAGCAGGCACCATGCATAGTCCTCCAGAGATATTTTCTTTTTTATCTTTGGAACTAGCTCTTTATAATTATATTAACAAATTTAATTTATCTATTTAAATCCTGGATTTCATATAAATACATATACATTTTAAAAGTTATATGACTTTTACAACAGCTTCATTGAATTCTTCCACTACTTTGAGGCACTGGAAAAAACACAATAAATCAGTCACTGTCCTTAAATAGTCAGTACAAAACAAAACATATTTCCTAAGGCACATTACAATTTACCAGTATCACATACAACAGGAGGGAATCGTGTATTATTTTCACACTTGGGAGATATTCACATTGAGCAGAAAAGGCTCTTTTAAAAATACAGATAAATTCATTATCTTTAATTTATAAAAGAGGATCCTAAGGTTACAGGTTTAAAGAAACTAAACTCAGGTTATACAGCTTTCAAATTTTCAGAATTTACTTCCACTGAATGTGCATTAACAGAAAATGTTACCCCATTCAAAAACTCCTTTCACTTGTCTCAAGTATGTCTTTCCTACCCGGCCCCCCTTTCTGTTTAAACAATGACAGTCAAAAGGAAGCTTCTTTCTCTGTTGAATGCCAGAAACTCCTCGTAGTTAAAGCCCCATCTGGATTTGTTCAGGACACAGTGAGGAAGAGAAACCACGCAGAAGTCCCAAAGGGAAGCTCTGGCTGACACATCAATGCCTCACCGACCACCTTCAGGGATAGACACTCTTATATCTTCCTATGTAGATGAGTTCTGCTTAACTTTTTACAGATGAGGAAACAAACGAAACAGGGTATAAGCATGTAATTAGTATCTGAAACAGGGTATAAGCATGTAATTAGTATCTGTTGCTATTTGGGAAAGGGAAGCATGTGAATGACAGAAAAAGAGACATAGTCAGGAAGTTCTCCCATTGCTTGGCGTCCTTCAGTGAGGCCTGACTAATAATAAGAAGAAAGATCTACTCCAGTCCAGGACCCTTCACTTCTCATTTCCAGAGGTCAGATCGCTAATGCTCTGGTCTCGTGCTGTGCTGCTCAGCAAATACTCTCTTTCCACGAAGCCCATGGTCACGTGTTCTCCACCACACCTTCATATTTGTTAGAAGAGCCCTCTGGCCCACTGCTGCTCTCTATCTAACCACCTCATTTCCTCCATGATAAGCTACTTCCAGCTCAAGTTCTGTTACACGTGAGAAGAACTACGGTCTAAGAAATTTCAGAGTCAGACTGTTTCTCTTGACTCCACAAAATAATCAATCATTAAAGGGGAAAAAAGAGAACAAAACAAAACTACAAAGCCAAATACCTTGTGTGACAGCCACTGGGTTTATGAAACATTTTAGGAGCTTAATTAATATTACTACTTCAAGATCCCTGAATGTTGCTCTTCTAGTTTTATTTATCTGCTGGGTTTCATCCCCACGCATGGCTTTTCTGGAGACTGAGATCCTAAATGAAGGGAACAGACGCCCAACTGATGTTACTGACTGAATCTGTCTCCTTTTATCATACCCCCCTAGATCGCCACAAAAGCAATCTCTTCAATGTAAATTTGAATATTTTTCCACCTAATTATTAAGTACATTACAGATCTGTTTATCCATCAAGGTGGCATCCAAATATATTAAGACACCACGCGAGCCTTTTTTTTCTTGCTGGATTTGGACCCTAAACAGAGTCTCTCCCTGTTCAACAGAGCCCACTGCACTCTCTGCTTGGAGATGCAGAACTTCTCAGCACGCATATATGCCTTCACCCCAACCTGAAATTCTCTTCTTTTTGATCCTATCTCTGGAGAACACATCCTTGAGCTCCTACAAAAAGGCAGTGCTTAGTACTAAAATTCTGCCTTCATGATATCACAGTGAATTTTGACTAACTCTAGTGGCTTTAATGGGTATTGGATCTGAAGGACAGGCACTATAACCTAAATCACTTTTAGATTTCTTACTGTAGCCTTTGCACAGAATGATTCTGAAGAATTTTCTTTTTTTTGTGGTTCCTGATACCCCTATATGTATCTTCCCTACACTCATTCTGTTAAGAAATCAAAAACTTGGACTAATTTCATAGAAACTGTAATTGGGCTCCAGTTATTTTTTTTACATGGTGACTGTGTTATTTAGTAAAATATTAATTTTAACAAACTATTGCCCTGGTTTTTAAGGTTTATCTATCTTCAAGGTGATTTCTTTATATACCATTGGAGACAGATTTTCTTGTACACTAGGAAGTTGAAAGACAAATGAAAAAGTACATCCTCTGAAATTAAAAATACTTGTGAGAAATCTCAGTTTAATTGATTTCAGATAAGCATGAGTTCCTCAATTTGTACAGTGGCAATAATGCTACCTAAGTCACTGGGTTGTTCCTGGATTAAATGAGGTAAAATATGATGGAGACAGATCGCCTCACAGAGTATGGGTCTACACTTCTTTCTCTCATATTTTCCTTGATGCTGACATCAAAGGTACTATCCTAAGCTTACTGTGATATTCTGTCCCCCTGACCAGTTTAAATTTGAATGACCCTGACATCAGCAAGACCCTCCAAGGTCTCTGTTCAGTAACTTTCTGTTGTGCAGTAACTTGCAGTATACAGTTAACTGTTTTACAGTAAAAATATAGTGGACACGTGTAGCAAGATGCTTCTTTTTTAAAATGTCTCTGCATTTTATGATACTTGAGATACAACTTTACGTACATCTTTTCCTTTCTCACAGCAGAAAGCAGTCATTTCAAAGTGATTAGAATGAAAGGAAAAGACTTTATTAACTATTACTTATTAAAATGTTTTTCTTTTAAAGTTAATAATGGCATACAGGTATTTTACAGAGGCATATAATTAGCTCATACATGTGGTAAATTCTCATATACTTCAATGTAGGAATTTGGAAGAATAATTTAAAAACCACATTATCAAAAATTTCAATTCCTAATTCTTATGCAAAAATGACTAAGTTATATTTTAAAGAATAAATAACAGCAAAGTCAAGAATGATCATTTAAATTAGTACAATTAAAGGTGACAATCTTTATTTCCTAAAGGTTCAAATAAATAAGAATAAAGAAAAAGAGACTAATGATCCTATATTGTGAACTAATAAGATCATTTAGTTTAAAATTTAATGAAATCATTAGAATCTAGATCAAAGCATCTGACTTCAACATTTCCCAATTAACATGTTAGTAAGTTTAATAGCATAAAATTTGGATAGGACCAGAAATAAATATTCAGCCTGACAGATTAGGGTAGATAATACTTTCAAATATTTCCAAATACTTCTTATCCCTTACAAAAATCAGTCTTATCCAAACTGTACACCAAAGTCACTTGAGAAGAAAAAATGTTTTCTTTTAAATTATAACTACAAATATAAAGTTTATGAAAAATTTGGTGTGTTTCATTCTAAACATGCAGGCCTCATAAAACGGGAAGCTGCTTTTTTCTATTTTCCACATTTACAAGATCATTAGTTTACTAAGGAGATTTCAAAAGGAGCCACCGGTGGCTGGATCCGCTGAGTCTTTACACACTGAACAGGGAAGTGAGGAGAGGGGCTGGAGAGCTTTGCACTGAAGGAGCGTTTCCAGGCAACCTTGCACAGTTGAGCCGCCACAAGCAAGGGAAACAATGGCCGACACTGGCAGACATCCATTAAAAGAGTCTGCAGAAAAACACTGAGTGTATTTATCCTTTCTTTAAAATTAAAGAAATATAGTTGAAATATGCACTAGAGTAACACAGAGAGAAATGATGCAAAAACAAGTCCAGGGAAAAACCAAGACATTCTTCATGTCCTTTACATTGTTCTCAGTGGAGGTCCACTATCCTAGGAATACTGCCTTGTTTGTGTGGATAAAATATTCACCTTTTCCTAAGTTGTCAATCTGAACTCTGAATCGAGTATGTCAGGCCATGTTCTAATATGGATATGAACATAACCAGATGATCTGATCTCATGCTACTGCTCAACTTCAGTACAGGTTTAGTGTGAAAACAGCACACTAAAATGAAGACTTTGAAATTAAAATGATAGCATGTCCTAGAAAAGCATGAAAATGGGATATTTTCCCTGAAGGAAGATGAAGGGATACTAAAAAAGTTGTAACATCTAGCATTTTAGAGAATTTTGTATCTTAGGAATTTGATAGAATAGAATTCCATGTTTTAAATATGTCTCTTATGTTGGCTTTTGTTCTAATACTGATTGTGTTTTGTTTCATTATTTCATTTTATTGAATGGTATCCCAGAATTACATTTACATATATTAAAAAAAAAACTAAGTAATGAAAAGATCTGCAAAACTTTGCCAATGGTCTGGGTTATTTTCTAGTTAACAATATTACTCTTAGCTGTAATTTCACATCTGTCAGTCCAATGTATATATAATATTTACAGATTAAATGATACTGGATGACCGAAAGTAGTAGTGGAATCAATTATTACCTTTTTTATTAGACATCTAAGGAAACTTCTGCATTTGGGAGCAGTGAGAGATAAACAGGATATAATGAGATAGACTAGCGCATAACTTTCTTGCCTGTTAACAGCTGAAACTTTGTCAAAAATGTCCACCTGGGGTACTACAAATAAATAGATGTTAAAATAAAAAATCACGTATCTCCTTTGAGTTGATATTAGGAGACTGTGCTTATGTTTTCATTCAGAAGTTTAATTTTATATAAAGCTTTACGGAAGGCCACTTCCATTTCTTAGAAAAAGCAGCAGTTAAAACACAAGCTATTTTTAAGATGTGTTGTTTAAAGAAAAAAGTCATCCGCACTAAACACATTAGAAACAATAAAGAGTACGGGCTGGTAAAGAGAATTCTGCAAAAGGAAGTATTAATTATATACTTCATTTCATTTTGATTAAAGGAAGTAAATGTGACTTTCTGTCATTCTCTAATAAAATCAGAAAATCCTCAAAGACAAAAAAAACTTCCCATTCAGTGGCTCTGTATTAAAAAGAATCAGGATCAATTTACAGCCTGTAACCAAAGCTCTGTCTGTTTACCAGGAGGTGTTAAAAGAGTATGATTTAATATTCAGTCAGCCAGAAGAAACGCACTGCACATTGAAGCTATGCGCAATGCTGATAATTACACACCTGTTGCCATGGTAATTTTAGAAGCTGCAGTGAACATAATTGAAACTCCCAACTAATAAAATCAGTTTACCAAAACTCGATAACTTTAATCAATTCAAAATTTAGGAAATAAATCTTTTTAAATTACTTTAAACAGAAACTGACAAAATCACCAAAAGTAAAAAAGAAAAACTCACACTGTCTCGCCCTTGCCTTTCTCTCTCCCTCTTTCTCACACGCACATGCATGTGTTCACACACACAAACTTGCCCCACACGTGCAGTTTTTTCTTTCAAAATAATTATCACGATTCTTTTATATTTCAGTAGATGGTGATAATAATAATTAGATTTGGAGGGCTTTGCTCACTGAGGTCAATTTCTATAGTTTCTTTCACCTTTTAACCATTTAGGTTGTTTGCAAACCTTACTCAATAAAGAATAAAGACGTTTCATAGCATGCTGTGCTCATTCATGCAAAACGACTGCTTGTTATTTCAAGTCCTCCGAGATGCTTTCCTGAGCCTTTCTGAGAACTTTCCTTGAGGAAAGGTTTATGTATCTTAGTTTTTTAAAAGTCACCAAAGTTGGGAACATTTTTAGTGCCTGAGTGAGCATGGTGACCACACTGAGGGATGAGAATTCTGTGCCCTAGTCAGCTATAGTTGCAGACTGGATTAGGACTGTCAGGTTGTGTCAGGACTTTGCGGTGAGTGCTCACTAGAGTGCCTCTAATCCTCCAACGTTTTCTCAAATGTCACAGCCATCTGGAGGAGAAAGTGCTTCCCCACTGGGCTCTACCGACCACAAATTACCTTCTAAGGGAAAGACAACAATAGAGAGCAGTTAATAAATATTTGATTATTTTTTCCAGAAAAGGAAGATTTGAAAAAAATCTCCTCTCCATTTCAATTTAGCATTGAATCACTCAACTGTTTTATTTAGGCACTATACCCAAAAAGTGACAAAATAATACCTACCTAGCATGGAGAGCAAGTGTAACAATTTATTATCAAATCTTAGCAACTACTGAGAGGACTGAGTCTCTGTTAACCTATTGCTTCTTTTTCTCCAGAGTTTCTCCTAGTTTTAGAATAAGTGATCATGTTATCCTTTGCCATGAACAGACACATTGCCCTTTTTCCCCCTTCCAATGCTGAATACTGAATACTAACAATATCTCTGTAACAAGTTTAGAAAGTAAAGTTGAATATGGTGTTTCTTCAGAATCTCCCTTGCAAATTCTTTTTTTTAAGGTTTTTTGAGACAGGGTCTCGCTTTGTGGTTCAGCCTGGCCCTGAGCTCAGCCTCAAACTCACATCACAGCAATCCTCCTATCTCTGCCTCCCAAGTGCTGGGATTGCAGGTGTGAGCCACCACGCCCAGCACTGTGGTGTGTGGTACTGGTTGCTGCTGGGCATGAGTCTCCACACCCAGTATGGTATGTGGTTACCGGGGAATCGAACCTGGGTCCTTGCGCTTGCAAGACAGGCGCCAGAACTACTGAGCTAACTCCCTGCCCCACCCCCCTGCAAATTCTAAAATGAAATCTGGTTCTAGTTTCCTCATTTAAGGATATGATTATAATTCTCTTCTCTGAGGAAAATCACATTCTGGAGGGGGGCAACCACTTCAGGCAATTATTCAGGCAATCAGTTCAGCTTCTAAGGGATGTTACTTACAGCTGAACTTAGGGTTCCTAAGGTTCTGATGTCCTTATCTGTCCCAATACAAGAAAATCTCTTGGTCACAGGATTGTGAAATTCTTCAGGTGCAGTGTACCACAGGATGCATGTGAATGTTCTTAATAAAAATGCTATATTTTAAACTGAATACCCTACATTATATTTGAGCTGGCTTATGAAGATTTTTGCAGCATGTATAAACATAGTAAAAGGCTTTCTTACATCACAACTATGCTTCATGCTATGATTGTTATTACACCTTTTATAAGGGCGACTTTTGGAAAGATCTTTAAGCTCAGCACATATCATTGATTTATGCTCAAATTCTACAATTGTCACCATACTTTAGAAGTGATTATTTTTCCTACAAAGGTAAAACTTTTTAACAGCCTTGGAGAGTCTAACTAGTGTTACTTCTGTCAGAAACAAGTAATTCCATACTCGCTACCAAAATGTGAAGCACCGCAAACATCATTTTCCTACTATACCTTATTTAGCTAAAATTTAAGTTATAATCTGCAGCAAAAGATGTGATATATTTTGAGAACTAATGCATACTTCTTATATCACTACATTCAAATATATATCCTGATTATATAGGAGCATATCTTATAAATGCACTTAATAGATATTATTTTTATTTATTATAAATTCATTCATAAAATCAAATCTTTCTCAAAAGACAAAATATCCAAAGATTGTTATGAAGTTAATGTGCTTTGAGAACTGTTAAATTTTAAGTCCTAGTTAATATTTCCATTCAAAGTATTATGTGCTGTTTAACCAATTTAATATATTTATATAGACATTTCTCACTTTGGTTATTAATATGTATTTTACTTTAACAAGTATGCCTTATATTTGGCTTATATTATTCCAGGTAGAAAAATACTGTAATTCTTAAAAAAATACATAGTAAGTTATGTCAAAACTTCAGGAAAGACACCAATGTAAAAAAATGAATTATATCTGTTATACTAAGAAAAATAACAAGCAAGAAGAGGCCTTTATTCTACACAAGCAGCAGTGATGACACGGGTGCAGCACTGTGGGAGGAACTGCAGTGGTGACTTTAAGTTCACTAGGTGACATACTAAGTACAGCTATGACACAGGAGCCCCATCAGTCAGCGCACTGAGAGAGGACTTACAACAGAAAAGCCCACAGAGCCACCTGGCACCAACATCTTCACATTGTCAACAAGCTGCAAATGCACTGCCATTCTTGCTGCTGAAGAGAATTTCAAATCTAGCATGATTAAAAAAACAGAAAGATGACTGTCATATGCCAATCATAAATGAATCCTGAGAGAAGAAAATAAGAAAATGTATTGAATCTCTACATGAAGACAACCATCAAAACACGAAATACGCTGTCATTTCTGGAACTCTGCTGAGACTCAGGATCACACATGAGCCCTGCTGCTTAAACAGCAGCACTTCTCAGCACCTCCTTAAGGCACCGTTGTTGATGTGACATGATAGGTGCTCAGAGCAAGTCTCAGTAACATGCCCTGAAAGGCTGGGATGCTGAAACTGCATTTCCGATGCTTGTCATCTAAGAAAGAAGGAAACCCTCAAGCCTCTAAATCAAACAAGGACAAAGAAGCTCTGTGTTCAAGATCTACTACAAACAATTTCCAATGTTATGCTGAACGATTTCAAATATTTTTTATTAACAGTAAAAGTTATTAAGCAGGAAAGTAACAGAAAAATAATCATTTTAATATTAAATTGCATTTATAAATAAAAGTTGGAATTATTTGGATAATGAAAGAGCAAGCTTAAAACCATATTTCTGTAGTAACTAGATAACTACTAGTAACATCTACTTATTAATTTGGAAAAATTATATAACTACAAAGCAGAGATATACTTAACATTATCATGCATGCTCTTTCCTGGAGTATGGGAAGAGATGATAGACTATTTTGCACAATCAGTGGCAACAGCACTCCTGTAGGATAATGAGAATCTTATGACATATGCCACAATGATGCAATGATGGTATAATGATCCGTTGCTCCTCTCTCGTGAACTAGAGACTGGTATAAAAGTGTGATCAATGTGCCTAAAGTGCAGGGAAGTGTATCACCGTTGCATCATTAAAGTGACAAACACGAAAGAAAAACAGCACGATCAATGAGAACTACTTTATCGACTACGTCAAGAGAAAAAAAAAAAAAAAAACTTCAGGATCAAAAGCACAGTCTGCTCAGTCCTTGTTAATTAAGCCCTGCCACAGTTGTTAAAGTTTAAAGGAACAAGGTCTTAAACCTCAGAGTTTGTAATCTCAAGGAAAAATACATGATGTGGAACTCCTGATCCTTTACACAAATACTTGAATGATCTGAGATAAGAAAACCAAAACAAACATATTACTGTCCTAGTCCTAGGAAGTTGGTTTAAAAACAAATGTACACAAAATGCAAATACAAAGGTGAGTTATTCCATCAATTATACACATTCAGAAGTCAAGATCAAAGACTGGAATAGCATACCATGAAGCTGTAGGGGAGCTGGATATGCATACATTGCTCTCTTTTAAAGAGAAGGGCCGGCCTGGTAGAATGTCCTAGGACACCTTGGACCATTGGCAGGAGGAATCAGATCACTGTGAGAAGATTGTTTACTGGCCAAACTCTGACCTGAACTACCTCTAACCAATGTGATGGAATCAGACTTCGCACTAGGACTACTGCAAAAAGGGTCGATAACTGATGTCTATAACACTTGTACAGAACAGGTGAATCTTTGTGTTTCAGAAAGCCACTATGTACAGGCAGTGACACCTACAGGGGACAGGGGAGGCTAGAGAAGGCTGTAAGAATACTGCTAAAGAAAGTGGGTAGGGCTATGGGAAAAAATGAGAATTAAGTTGTGTCTTATACTGGTACAAATCCCCATTATGGAGTGCAATCATGATGTGTATATTTAATGTACCAATAAAGATAAAAAAAAAAAAAAGAAAGGACTCTTGACTTGAAAGACCTACATGTTAGTCTCATGGAACAACAACTTATAACTACATGCCACTGCATTTCCCCCCAATGAGATCACAGTGGGTGTATCTCAGAGCCCCACTGGGCTCAGGATTGCAGGGAACTAGCATCACTGGCATTATCTGGCAGTCGGAAATGCAGAAATTTGGACTAAATTCAAACATACTTACTGTGTCTCAGAATCTGAGTTGTAACAGGTTATTTCAATGCCTGTGAAAGTTTGAAATTTTCTAAACTGGATAAAATATTTTATAAGGAAATAACATCACCACCAGTAGCATCGTTTTGGTATAGGATCTCAATTTTCTGGATCATGTTACATTAACTCCTTCGTGCTTCTCTTTCAAAAGACCCATAGCCAAACCTTGGCTCTCCTACCGCTGTGTTTCCTTTCACCTCCTCGTTCACATCTGAAGCATTTGCAAAATTACACACGGAACACTCCATACTCCTCTTTGTCTCTGTTGCTATTTTTTACCTTCAGAAGTTCTGTGTATTCTCCTCATTCTTCATATAGCCTTCTCACATCCTATTTTTTTTTTTTTTTAGGTTTTTTGAGACAGGGTTTCGCTTTGTGGTTCAGGCTGGCCCTGAGCTCAGCCTCAAACTCACATCACTGCCTCTGCCTCCCGAGTGCTGGGATTACAGGCGTGAGCCACCACCCCCGGCACTGTGGTATGTGGTTACCGGGGAATCGAACCAGGGCCCTTGCGCTTGCAAGACAGGCGCCGGAACCACTGAGCTAACTCCCCGGCCCCTCACATCCTATTTTAATAGCTTTATCTATCCTACAAATTATCAGGGCTTGAAAAACATAGCAAATAGTAGGGATGAAGAGCTACGACTAATTTTTCTGTACAAGCACATTATGAAAGGAATAGAAGGGAAGAACTCCCAGTGTAAATGTCACTGACCCTGAGTTAAACAATGACATTTCTTGTGCTGATTTAGCTTTGGTAAACTACACACATACCTGTAACACAAGGCTTGCTACAAAATACTTCATTATCAACAAAAGTGAAAAGTCCAGTCTTCTGCACGATGCCCTCACATTTTTGATGAGGCAAGTTGATGCACTATGGGGGATACTGAAAAGCACTGGAATTCTTGGGTTGGATAGATGTGGATATGAAATGTGCCTCCTCTACCTATGAAACAATGCCCAAGAATTCTCAGCATTCTGTGACAGTAACATCTTGCTCACACACAATGAACAATCCCTCCCTTCTTTCAATTTCTATCACCATCTAGCCATGCATATGATGTTTTCATTATTTATTTTTTATTTTTTTTAATTATCTCTATTGGTACATTATGAATACATATGATAATCGCATTCAACATTAAGAGTTTGTACCAGAATATAACATGACTTCTCATTTTTTTCCCTTTTCCCCCTGCCCTACCTCCCCCTGCCACCTATATACACAATCTTTGTTTATATAGATTATTTAAAAAGAGAATTGATATTTCCCAATTCTATTATGTGTGCAGCATTATTGAGAGTCTTCCACATCTCAGTAAAATTGGACTGTAGTGCTTGCTCACGATCAAGGGCTGTTTTGCACCTTGTAGACATCTGGCAGCAAACTGGAACCTTCTGTATATCATCTCTGGGAGCTGTTCCTTGCATCAATGCAGCAGAGGTTAGGTATGTCATTAAACCTCCTACAAATCACTGAGCAGCCCCCACACAGCAAAGAATGATCTAGCTCAAAAGGCCAATAGTGTCAAGCCTGAGCATTCTGGAGCAAGAGGACAGGTACAGAATATACCCAGAGACCTTGTCATTTTGGTGTTTCACTTCTGGAAAATGGCTTTATGAATCTAGAAAGGTTGAACAGGGTCAAGAACAGTCCCACAGACAGATCAGTTTGGAGATTCCTCAAAAAGCTAGGACTGGAGGCCCCATTTGAGCCAGCCATTGCCCTGCTAGGTATATACACACAAGAATTAAAAGACTCATATCACAGTGACATATGTGCACCCAGGTTTATAGCAGCCCAATTTGTGATTGCTACATCTTGGAAACAACCCAAGTGTCCATCAACTGGAGACTGGATAAAAAAGCTGTGGTTCTTCTACAGAATGGAGTATTACTCTGCCATAAAAAAATGATAAGTTTGAATCATTTATACTCAAATGGATGTACCTTGAGGACATCCTCATAAGTGAAATAAATAGGTCACAGATGTGTAAATATCACATCTTTTCTCTGGTATGAGAAGACAGAACAATAAGGTGGGGCGGGGTAAGAGATTTCAGAGTGTGAAAGAAGGAGACAGGAAAAGCATGCAAACTATGTTGAGGAGTTTGACAGAAAAGAAAAAAAGAGAGAAAGTGTTGACTGCATATTCCTTCTCCCAGCTTCAAATGGCAGCAACAGAAGACTCCCACTATTTTAATTTAAACTTTGGTATGTCAAGATGTTTGGCTAACAGTAACAGTGCAGGTGAAAAGAAAAAAAAAATATCGAACTACGGAGGAAAACTAGGAGAAACAGAAAAACATCTAAGAAAATTTCTGAGAGCATTCTTCACAGAATGAACTGTCTCACAACATCCCCATAAAAACAGTTAGCATTGTTATCTTTATCAGGAGTGTATCTACATGTCTCTCTACCAATTTGGATTGTGAGCTATAATGATAAAAAGCCTGTATGTTTCTGTTTTTGTAGTTTCATCTATAATTTTAAAAATAATGCACATAGATTAGTAAGGGAATGTCAATACTAACCTGTAGAAAAGGTTTTGGGGAATGAAGTCACTATCAGAGATGGAGTTTACTGGTCTCCTCATATATGTCTAGGCTAATACTCATCAATCAGTTTGTTCCCAGGCATGCTGCTAATCATGGCTCTCTCTCCAGCAATGGGAAATGACACAGGACATGGCAGTGTGCAGAAAAGATTTGTTGAGTGAGCAACAGATCAACTCAAATAACCAAGAGATATTTATTTTAAAATATTAAAAGGGTTCAAGCAAAAAAATTAAATCAGTATGTTAGTTTTAAAGCAGTATTTAGAACCTAGTCCCAGATACTGGATCAATTAGAATGTATGCAAAGTATTCTAGCCTGGTAAAACTTTATGACATATGGATCCAATTAAATATATCAGGGGTCAAAACTCATGGCCACCTCTTTCCAAATCTACCCACTATGTAAAAATCTATTCAAAGAGAATGACTTGCACTAACCCTGCTAGCATATATGATGAGTCTTGTTTACTCTTGATATTAAGATTGAAATAAAAACATTGTAATTCAGTTTACCATGTTAAGATTGTAGTTAATTATACTATCATGAAACATGAAAATTTACCTTTTCCTCATTATTTTAATTGACTTTTACTAATCACACAGTATGCCTTACAAAGTACTTCATGGATCAAAGATTTTGGCATAAAATGCTAAACAGATGTTCATATAATTTGAAGACACAGAGAGAAGAAAATTTAAGAGAAAACACTAATTTTCTAGAAAAGTGATCAATCTTAGTAAGAATAAGTTGTACACATTTTCAAAAATCATGCCCCAATCTATTCACTTACACAAAAGATCTAACAACTAAATTCAAGCCCTGAACTTGACACCAAGTATGTCATGTGGCTTTCCTGTCCTAGTATCATTATTAGTAAATCCATCTTAGATTTTGACTCCTAGAAATTAACAGATTTTAAGAAATAAACCATCTGGACAAAAATTAAATTGCAAACAAAAAATAGCATTCTTATTTAATAAATATTAACTAAAACACAATTTAAAATCAGTGTACTCATAAGAAGCTAAAGAATAAGATGTATAAGGGGCAAAGCAGAAAATCTACCTTACAACAAGAGATGCTCTAACATTTTCAAGTACCTAGTGTGTGCAAGCATTCTGGGTAATCTAAACAATATTTGTGAGTGAAAAGCTACTTGGCTTTTGAGGTGATATTACTTTAAATGTCACAATTATACAAGACCAGGATGTTTACTGTAAGGAGTCCTGAAGTCCTTGATACAATCATGTTTCCTGTCAAATGACCCAACTCAGAGCTGTTCCGCTAGATTAACCTGCA
Source organism: Petromus typicus (assembly GCA_004026965.1). Classification (NCBI taxonomy): domain Eukaryota; kingdom Metazoa; phylum Chordata; class Mammalia; order Rodentia; family Petromuridae; genus Petromus; species Petromus typicus. The sequence continues at coordinate 27,636 of PVIR01003928.1, read as the reverse complement.
GACGGAATTCTCCACTCACTCCTGGCTGCTCTAGGTTGGTGTAAAATAAGGAATGACAAATGCCTGGAGGAAATTTGCTTTCAGTCCATTTGAAAACAACTCTATTAAAATGCACATGAAAGTGTGTTTAGGAAACAAAAAATTACAGAACCCTAAGCAGGAGGTGGAACTCTGTAAGTTAGTGGATAGTTTACTGTCTGTGTGAGGGAAAAGGAATTGTTTTGGTCCAAACACTGACTCAGTATATTCTGGCATCCAGTTCCCTCCTATAGCACAAAGAACACATTCTTTATGGATGCTGCAGGGGAAAGCGTTCTCTTACCTACTCTATGCTGAATTACTGCTCCTTATTTCAATAAATTTTGAACACACATCTACACAGAGAAGGTCTCACTAGTGATATTTATACCGATAATTTGTCTTTAAGGTCTCAAGACGACTGACTGTCACCTCTATCTACCTTCAGACACCTTTGTCTATCCCCAGATACCTGTTTCCACCACTTTCAAGCACTTGTCCGTGCCTTACCTTCTCCTCTAGACACTATGTGTAACTGAAATCAGGCATTCCGATCCTCCTTCATCTTTGTTTCCATAAAAAAGTTGTGTGTGCTAATATATCATACAGTTTGCCTACTGATAAATTATTTTTTCTCGCCTATCTCATCTGGACATAAATTGTATGCCAAGAAGGTGGGCATCTTTGATTACTTCTTCCATTAATATATCACACACATGGAGAAAAGAGGCTACCACTATTTTAAGATTTTCAAAAAATACTGAATAAGCAAGATACAGATACCTTCTCAGTTTTAAAGAGATTGCAACGTATGGATAATGAAATATAACAAGCAGCTGAATTTGTCCAAGGATATTCTGAGTATGTGGTTGTCATTTCCATATGAGAAAAAAGAAGCAGCAAAGGCAGAACATATTTAAAAAGAAAAGAAAAGAGGGGGCTGGAGGAAAGGGAGAAAAAGACACAATTCTGGAAGAGGCAAGATTGGTGGACAAGATATTCTGAATACAGATGGGATGAGTAATGAGTTATGAACAGTTTTCTGACAAAAATAATCAGAATGATTCCTAGAGTACTTTGGCAATGTTTGAGACACCGTACCCAGGATGTGGGCCCTAGACAGACTGCAATGATGAGGGACAATGGTAACTACCTGAATGGTTTTCCACATTCTCTTAGATTGTTTTCATTTCTTTCCAATTTTTTTCAATGACTTAAGACCTTCATGATAGAAGTTCAAGACTACGGCAGGGTATACAAGCCATTTCACAATCCCATGATGCCCTTTGAATAGAAATGTAGGGTTTTTACTATCTTTGATATAATCTGTGCTTTAGACACAGCTAACCCTTCATGACACATGGAAGGGTTATTGTCATTGGAGGCACTTTGATTTTAGACGTGTTGTGATCACTTCTCAGACTGTCCTTTACTCCAAAGTTCACAAAAAAACAACATACAAATCCCCTATTTTCTGTTTTCAATCATTTTCCCTGCATATTCCTCCAAAGAGCCAAACAGAATTAGGAATGTGCCTTGTGCTCCTGAAACCCTTGTCTTTGTGCCTGTTTTTATGCTGAATTTGGAGCCCCTAAAAAGTAGGGAATGTGTTTAATTATTACTTAGACTTCTAGCACCAAGATTCTTTCTGTTATACAATTTAACAAATATTTGTTCAGTACATGGGTAAGTAGACCCCTGAGAAATTGCAATCATTTTGTCAAAAAAAATTAAAATCAGACACAGGTATATGATAATGTTAAAGAGTCAGAAATGTTTACAATCCATGTGGAGTATACAGTGTGCAGACTTTGTCAAATCATTCAGATACTCAAAATGCATAGTCCATTTCTTGATCAAGGGACCAATAGACTGTTGATGTTTGTTCTGAAGAAAAGGGATTGTATAAATAATAGAGGAACTTCTCCTGCTGTTTTCAAACAATGCGTTCATTTTTTTTCCTGGAAAATGTTCAGAAAGTGGCCTCGTGAGCCCAATTTTCCCGAACCCATGAAGCCATTATCCCAAACTAAGCTTCACTGTGTGTATCAGGAAATAAAGTGAGAGCGCCTGGACGCAGGCTCCTTGCTCACTTCTATTATTTACGCAGAAACTCCATGGGAGTGTGATATGTAAATCATGTTAACACAGACTTTTCATATTTCCGACTAAACGCGATGCTGGGAATATCCAGGCCCAAAGCTGACATCAAAGAATCGTGTTCTGAATCTTTCAGGGACAGACTGCAGTACCAGCTTAATTCACTCTAATATTACTATGGAAATAATTTTTTGCCATCAAAAAGGGAATCACTGTGACCAATAATACATTTATGAAGACAATGGTAGGCTGGAACGCACCTGCCCCTTTCAACAATAGATATTTAAAAATACTTTCTTTCATACTCTATAATTCTAACACAAGAAAAGAAAAATCCTTAGGAGCAATTCTGTCAAGATGTGACAATCTGAATGAGAACAATTTAAAAATGTATGAGAAACTGAAAATGAATCATTTAAATACACAAAAAAATCCCTTCCTCATGAGTGATATCCTTGAGAAATTACCCAATAATTTATCCCAAATGAGCATTCCTATTCAAATTAGTGACAAGTGGCAGGTTCTCTTCCTTCTCCCTTGGATTTACAACTAATGTATCAAGCAGCTTTCAAGCAACTGTTCTGAACTTATGGTATTGTTCCAATGAAAAACCTGGTATATTTAATTGTATCACTTCTTCCTTATAAAATATAAACTGACTAGTACCTCTAAAAATTTTAGCTCTTTGGAAAGGATAGAAAATAAAAATAAAAAGAACACATCATCAAAATTTCATGAGGTGAGGAAAGACTATGAAAGCCTTTCCTCCTATTGAGAACAACCCCTGCTTTTCTGGTATCTGTAATCTAAATATCCAAAGGTCCAATTCTGGCTCTATTTATAGGAAACCATCCTAACTGTCCTTCAGCTCTAGAAAGCTCAAGAGAGACAACTAAATTAAATGTCAAGTTTCGAAGTTTCAGTTCCAATGCTAGGTTCTCAGTTGATTTAATGTCTCCTCCTTCCCTCCTTGCTACTTAACCTATCCTTTGCCCTCCCAAAAGATAACAGCAATTACCTTCTATTGCAGCAGCTTATCAAAAGAAAACTAATAGTATCCTGTGAAAACTCTTAGGAGACAAACAGGGAGCAATTAGATCCCTGAAAAAAAAAAATGCTCAGAGTTCTTCACTGCTTCCTCAGGAACCAACTCTGAACAAAAATTTTTATCAAACACTAAAACTTTCAAGTGTACCATGTAGGAACCCCATTAAATATCCACACTGCTGAATCAAAAAATACTGCGGATGTTGTTCCCTAGACACACCATGATGGTGAGGAGGTTAAGAGGCCAAAAGTGGACACCTTCACAGGCAGCCCTATCCCACTTGGCTGACAGGAACATGGTCCTTCAGCTGTGTGTACTGCATCTCTATAAAAATCTACACCTCCATATTTTGAAGGCAAATCTAACTTCAACTCACTAGAAAAGAGAAATCTGTAGAGGCTCCTTCTCAGGGAAGTATGGGCCATGGATGTAGCCAAAGACAGCATGATATTGATGATGCCATCCCGGTTTTTGCAAAGTGCAGTCTTAATGTCCCTGTAAGATGGAAAGAAACCTGTTGTCACTCAGTACACCTGGAGAGTAAGTGGGCCTTTGTCATGAACTCCCTTTCCTAGAACATCCACAGAGACATGTTGGTCAGATAAACTGAGCTTTTGTCTATTTACACATCTTTCCGTTGTTATGAGTAGTGTGCCACATAGTGGAACAATTTCACCCGTCTTAGCGGATCTGAGCAGAAAATCTAAGCAGGGCCTACATCTGATGAAACTTCTACACATTCGTCACTGGACCTTAAATTCCCCTGCCCCTGACTCTTCTCCCTATCTTTTCTCACAGAGGACTTCTTCAGAAATTTCTTCTCAATTTCTCCCACCCAAAACAGTGCCATTAATGATTCTTTGTTCACTTCCTTGCTTTGTTTCCTTCACTGCTCACTTCTCAGTCCCTGACATTGTGTTATATTTGTTTATATTTTCCTACCTGATCTGTGTACATAACACCAGGATGTTTGTCTATTTTGATATATTCTGCCTCATAACTAGAAAGGAAACAATGTTAAGATAACTGAATTATAAAATTATTATGAGAGGCACTCTGTATCATTTTAGAAACTCAAGTTCAAGTCAGTGTAAACTACTGCTTTATCTACTCATACTGTGTCTTTGCAGCATCGCTTCTCAAATTCTCTCCCCAACTCCTAATCTAAACCCTAACCATCTTCAAGGACAATCTCAGAAGCTCCCCTCTTCATAAGTTATTCTCTTACATACAGGTTCTTCTCAAACATTATGATACTTAATCTGTACATAGCTTAACACACTTTTGGCTCTCTAGATAGCTTTATCTGCATTTGTTACCACATGATACAGAAAAATCCTTGACTTTATATAACTTCTTCCACACATTAATATCATTAAGTGGCTTAAATTTGCATCTTATAAAATACACAACAAATACAATCAAAATTACATGTTCTACTCAACTATCAAAATGATTCAGTATCACATATTAGCATGTACTTATTTTTTCCCATTACAAGAGACATTTTAGAACAGCTATATTTGGTGAGGGGTGTTGGTTAGGATCTAAGGCCACCAGACCACATTAGGCTGTTGTTCTTAGCAATGGACCTAAGGACAACTGAAGCAAAGGAATCCAGGGATCCTACAAGATGCGTTTTTTGTGTGCTCATTCTAATAGGATATTTCAGCAGAAAACTCCTATACTCTTTCTTCTCATCTGCTTTTTATAATTCCTTGCTTGCCACGGTGATTAATCTAAAGAAAATGAGAAATCCAGTATACTGCAAGAACAAGAGATCACACATATCTTTGATATTTCATTGCCTAATTGATTCTCCTTAGTACACTATTTCAAAGTTACCACAGCAGGTTGATGGTAGGTTCGGATGCATCTGTCTCTTAAGGGTTCACATTTTGGAACCTTGGTCCTAAGTACAGTGTTGAGAGACCTTTAATAGGTGAGACCTGGCAGCTCATCAGACCAACAGAACCATACACGTTTTAAGAGATGGTGGAGCTTCAGCCTTTCCTGCTTCCTGTCTAGCCATATGACTTCTTCTCATACATGCTTTGAGCACTGCCATCTGCCATGAGGTCACACAGGCAAATAGGCCTTTGTTATAGCCCATGTTATACTGTTTGCAATTGCAGGCTCCAAAAGTGTGATAAACAAAGCCTTTATATATTTCTTTCCAGGGCTGGATATAAAACCTGGCCTTTACACATACTGGGCAAGTACTCAACCTCTGAGCTATACCCCAGTCCAAAATACTTATTTTCTTTATAAAGAAAAATGTCTATTAATTTTATTAACAAAACAAGCTAACAGAGAAGCTGGTAACAAAATACAAATAAAACGAACTTTTAAATTGTATAGAAGAGATACTTATTTCTGAGTTGTCTCTAGTCCGATGGCTATGAACTGAAAGTTAAAAGAAGCTACATAATCTTTCCCTCAGAGTGAAACTGTTTTGTTTATTTCACCAGATGTCATCTTTCTTGAATTTTCTGTAGAAATTCATCACTGTACCCCATGCACTTATCTTTCAACTTTTTGTATCTTATTTTTTAACTGTTAATAATATAGAAACAAACCAAATCACAAAAAGCCTCACTATCCTCATGGATGAAATTAGGATAATAAAGCATCAGTAAGTGCATGAGAGGATAAAATAAAATTCGCAAAATCCTGGCACAGAAGTCAATACACTGAAACAATGCTTTTCACAAACAAAATAATTAATAATTATCTTTTGAATAAATATGTGAATTTAAATACTTTTGATACAGTAAAAACATAAGTTAAATAAACTGAATAGTGAGTAGGAACTCTTACCTGAAAGCACACACATCATGCCTTTATTCCTAAATCCTGATTTTTCTTGCAAAATTATTTAAAAATAATCACTACTATAAAGGTTGTTTTCTGATTCTGTTTATCCAAAAAGTATAGACTCACTTTTTCTGTAAATTTTCTTTGAATTTCAAAATGCTCAAAAGATATCCAGAGTTTAAGTACTCGGAAAATCTGTCTTGTATACAAATGTTACAGTCACTGCCTGTCTTGCTGTGTTTTATACAGAGGTAAATAGCCATTTTAGCCTTCAATTCACTCACATCTTTTCAACATAGCAGTATTTTGTTAGCATTATAAAAATGAAATTAATGGAAAACAATTTAGTAGAAGTCAAACCAAAAACAGATGTGGTAATTTCTTATGGGTAAATTTCAGCAAATATTTTAAACATTGACAAAATATATCTTTAATTGAATTCAGCAATTCTAATGAAAACAGAGCTTCAGTGTGTGTGTGTGTGTGTGTGTGTGTGTGTGTGTGTGTGTGTGTGTGAACACAAAGGATTTTACCTCATGTATTAGGTGAAGTTATTAAATTGGAAGATTAACATACTCTTATTAATCATATATGTAATAAGACACTTGGAATTTACTCAGTTGCTTTGAAATACATATTTTTAATGACAACAATCAACCTTTTACATGATGTCTCAAAATCTTCTTCCTCTTTCCGTTCAGAACTCTGTACATTTGACTAAAAATTTCTCTTTCTTTTTCTCTCACTCAGCCTTGGTAACCATAATTCTACTCTCTACTTCCTTCAAGCCTGCAGTTTTACACTCTCACATAAGGGAGACTTTGCAGTTTTTCTATTTCTATGCCTACTTTACCTCTTGTAGTACAATGTCTTTGAGATCTAACAATGCTATCAGATGATGGGATTCCTTCTGGTTTAAACGGTGAATAGTACTCCACAGGGAGCATACAGCACACTTTCTTTATCCACTCATCCACTGATGCATACCTACACTGACCCCATAACACATGGCTGATTCACATGTGAGCAATTGTGAAGAATGCATCAGTGAACATACACTACCGATGTCTCTTCAACAGATGGCTTTCAATTCTTTTGGATATATCCACAGAAGTGGGACTGGTGGGGTATAAAGTAGTTCTATTTTAGCTTTGTGAGAAATTTTCATTTATTTTCTATAATGTCTATACCAGCAATGTGCAAAGGTACTTTTGACGACTTTTGTTCATCTTTTTAATAACTATGTAAGATGGTTCTAATCACACAAGTCACATCATCTTGCACTTTAAATCTGATTTCCCCAATGTCAGTAATGTTTTACATTTCTTCACAAACTACTCGTTGTCTTCTGCTGAGAAATATATGTAGATGCCATGTCTCTTGAGCATGTTGAAACTGTGTGGTTTTCTTCTTATTGAATTGCTTGAGATCTTTATGAATTTGGAATATTAACTCCTAGTTAGATGTAAGGATTGCAAATATTTTTCTGTGGGTCATCTCTTAGCTGTACCAATTGTTTCCTTTGCAGAGCTCTTCATTTGCTGCAATCCTATCTGTCAATTTGGAATCTCAAACTTTTCAAGATAGTTTTATAAAGAAAGAATATAAGGTCTGCACACCCGACAGGGACAATGTCATTCTTAAGGTGCAAATGGTTTTTCGGGTTACAAAACTCTTAGACATTACTAAGATTCCTGACTTTCCTAAGTTCGGTACAACGCAGCACAATCTTTTCCTTGAGCCTTTAATTTTTCTGGTAAGAATGAATAGTCTTTAATACAATTTCTCTCCGTCAGAGGTGAAAGATAATGAAACAAAATTACCAAAATTGAGACACAAGGAAAACACAAAATATAGAAATTGTTTAATTTTCTCCTTGTTTCATCAACAAATCATCATGACCTTAGAAAACTAATTGAACTATTACTGTATTTGAAAATCAAAGCATAACAGGGTCACTAATTGTTAAAGCAAAAATTCTGTAACATATATTGGGAAACATTCCAAAATAAATGCAACTGTTTTAAACTAATTTTCTATAAAATTATTTTCTCTATTATTCATAGTTTTCTCCTAAATGATTTGCACCTATACTAGGCAAAAATAATACAACATTGTGTACAATACTCATATTGTTTTGTAGAAACCAAATCTAAAAAGAAGTCCTGGTACTCAAAGAAGCACATATTAGAAATTCATTTTCTTGGCAAAGTATCTTTTTCTTTTACACTGTGTGGCAACAGGGGACAACAGAGAAACATCTGTCACTGCACAGCTTTCTAAAACAAGAGCGTCTGAAACTGGTCCTGAGTAACAGAACTAAGTAATAATGACTCTAAGTTGCTAAAATGTGACTAGGGAAGCAAATCACCTCATATTCCAAAGTCAATCTGTTCTCAATGGAGGGAGGAAGGAGGAGGAGGTAGAAAGTAATACAGTCATACAAGGATTTAAAATAGAGTGTTTAGAGAATAATTCTCGGGCACATTCTGGATTAGAAGCAAGAAAATGAATTTTATCCTAAATTTGATTTCACCCAAAGAAACTCTTGATTACTTAAAAATAGAGTATGCTGACAACCAGAAAACACAAACTCAAGCTCTCAGCTCACAAAATAAAGCACACTCAGACATTACAGTCCATCAAATGGTTTGCCCAGGAATTTAAGTGCACACTATACGGCACAGTGCTTTTTCTTTTCAATACATTTGTATCAAGATAGCCTCTAAATATTCTGGTTGATTCAAATTAAATGATTTCTAAATCACAAAGATAATATGTTTCAGGGAAATAATTTTTTATTCGAGTAATTAATTTCATATGTAATTCTTTCAGTATTTATCCAGGTCCATAAAGAGAGATATGTTGGTTCACTCACTCCCTCTGCTACGCCACAGTTCTTTTCTCTCCACTTGAGTTATGGGCAAACTGATGTCAGGTTCAAATCAGATTCAAATTTCTTCTAGCAATTTAGGAGCCTTCAGAATAGACAGATGTGTCTACTCCAGCACCTGCTCTTTGAGTTCATATTCATTTCCTAAGCTACTGCACTGAGAAATGGGTCAGATCTCTAGGATATATGACTCTCTGAGGCTAAAAGAAACCTTATATATCTTTCCTATTATAAGCATAGTATAAACTTTTTGCTGTTTTCTAAGTGCCTTCATACAGACCCATGAAACAGCCCTGTGCTGAGCTGGGGATTTAGCTCAATGGTACTGCACCTACTTTACAAGCATAAAGACCTGAATTCGATCCTCAGTACCACGAACAAAAAGAGGAGAAGGGGTGGGAGTGAGAAATAGGCTGCCTGCCTGGAAAGAACAAGATCATGAGTTCTGTTTCCAATACTGCAAAAAAGAAAAAAAAATAGACCTGTGAGCAAAAGAAAACCACAGAATTCCTTTATGAGGTGCTTCAAATAATGTACAGCCATAGAAGAAGCCCCAGTGGGACAGACCTCAAGACTTCATTTTACAATTGCAAATTTATAAGTTGCTTTTTAAAAAAATAATATCAAAACTGTCAAGAAAAGGAGAAACTTCGATTTCATAACAAATATTCTGGAGACATGTTATTTCATATTGAATACACTATTCACCTAACACCATGATTGACATTAAATTGTTTCTTGCCTGTCTATAAATATATTTCACAAAAAAACCTGTATTACCTCTTTTGGAATGGTGGTCCATGAGTCCCTGAACCATCATTACTGATCAAAGTATGAAAAAAAATAGTAAATATGGTCAGAACCAACTTTGGCTGAATACACACGTGTACAGCATGAACTATCACAAGTCAACAATGAAAGACAATAAAATTGGGAAATGAATAAAAGATCTTTTCAGACACATTTGTCCAGAGAAGCCAAGCAAACAGACAATAAATACATAAAGATGTTTGATATTAATAGGAGCAAAACAAAGAACAAATCTACAGTGTCATACCACTTTGTACAAAGAAGGATGGTTAAAATAAACCAAACAAGAAAACAAAGTGTGTACCATAATTTGGAACACTTTCACACTGCTGGTAAGGCTATAAAATAGCACAGCCTATTTGGACCACAGTTTGAACAAATGTTATTTATTACATGACTCAGCTATCCCACTTCTGCATATTCTCAGAAGAAAATTTCTTCTACAAAACCTTCTAAATCAACAATCACAGCAGTGCTGTTCATAAGAGCCAAAGATAGAAAGGAACCGCATGTGCATCACTGGTCATTAGATAAATGAAACATGATGTATCTGATCATAGAGTATCCCCATGCCACAAAAACGACGAGCATACTGATACATAACATTTCATGAAGAAGGCCGCAGATATGTTAGTTAAAGAAGCCAGTCACAAAAGACTACATAATGTTTGATCCTTCTGATACTAAATGTTCAGAAATGATAAATAAATGGAGACAAAATGTTTGCCGGGAACATGGAAACCAGGAGAATGAGAAAGACTTCTAACGAGTACTGAGTTTCTTTTTAGGGAGGACAAAAATATTTTAAAATTAGATTTGGTTGATTGTTGCACAACCCTATGAATATATTAAAGTACTCAATCTGAATATACTAAAACCATGCACTCGGAAGTTAGATTTGCGACATGCAAATTATACTTCAGTGAAACTCTTCTTTAAAAAAATATCTAGTGGCAAGGATTGGTGAAAAAAAAAATGAGTGAACTCATGAAAAATCTTTGGCACAGTGACTTACCATAATAGTTAAGGGATGTCAGCTATACCCAGCTGCAGTTACTATTTAAAATACTTACCCAAATTGGCTTTTAAACTGAGACAATAATATAGAACATTTCATTAATCTTTCTTGGGATGAATGTAACATTCTTACCTATTGGTTCACTAATTTTGCCCTGAAAATTTACAATTCTGCTTTTGTAAGCAAATGCCGTATCACAGCAAGTCTTGTAAAACGCACCTTGTTAGTCTAAGAAGTGTCATTTTTTAAAAGAACTTTCTTTGACCCCCAAATCTAATTTATTTTTCTAGACACCATCATAATGTTTCCTTTAAATCTTTCTTATGCAAATATATAAAAACTCATACTGAAAATCTAATGAAAATATCATAAATTAAAAATAATACCAAGGTACAGTCGTGTACATCTGCAGTCTGAGCTACTCGAAGAGCCTAAGGCAGAAATATTGCTAGATCCAAAAACTTCCAGACCCACCTGAGCAACTCAGGGAGGGCTCATCTCAAAAGCTAAACAAACAGTTGGGGATTTAACTCAGTGGGTCCAGCGCCTGCCTCGCAAGTCCAAGGTCCCAAGTTTAAACTCTGCTACAAAAAAAAATCTGGAAAAAATGTTCTGGTGTCATCTACCAGCCTAACTAGGAGGCATGTCCTCCTATACTACTTGTGGAAATGAGGAGCACGTTAAACCACATAGCCACACGAAATGTGTGCACTGTCTTACGTATAGGGATAAAATGGTCCAGTCCTTATTTTTGTTTTGTGGTTTCCTTGGTCTTATTTTAAAGAGAGCTGCAATTAGATACCAAATTTTTGCATAAGCACGGGGCTCAGTTCTGGCTGTGCCATGCAACTTACATGTATATTAGAACTTCTTTTTCCTTATCAGATACTGGATTACATAATTTGCAAGATTCTTCTGGACTCATGAGGTTATGATTTTCAATTTTAACTTAATTTTTTAAAACTTTTATTAGCCCGTGTTTGGAGTATATAATGGTTATATTCACAGTAGGGACTGGTACATGTACATGACACATTTACCTCCTTTTTCCCCCATCAGCCTTTTTTCAGTATCAGATTCATTTATTTATCTTACAATACTGTAAAAGTAAACTGATACATTAGTCTGTAAAGCAGACTAATAGAGCAAAGAACATACAAAACAAGTCAGACAATTATACTAAGTGAAGGCCCACTTTCAGATTCATCGTCTGTGCTGGATTATAGCACCTTTTTTCTTTTTTCCTATTTTTAATTTTTATGTTGAGATATATATATATAAATATGATATATCTCAACATAAAATATGTTATATATTGTATGTATATTTTTCAATATATATTTATGTTGATATGTGTGTTATATATATATTACACATGTATATATACTGCACACATATATATCCTCAATGTGCACCCATTTTCCTACAGATGATTTAAGTTTTTCCTTTTTCATGGCAGTACTCTACTGTACATGAGAAGTAATTAAACACTTCAAATGCCCACTTATTAAGTGCTTTTTAAATGCAGAAGCCTATTTCTTTCAAGTTCTCTATCTAAATTATTTAAATATTAATATAAATTAATCTTCAGTACAGCATGCTATTGCACATCATCCTTTTTAAACAACTGAGTTTATTAGTACATTTTAAGTAGATGTTATGAGCATATTCTTCACTGAGAATTTGTACCTATCCATGACATACCTTGACTCCTATTTTCCCATTCCCATTCTCATCAACCTCTCCACCACCTTTACATAAATAACCTTTGTTCCGTTTTTTCCTTTTTACCTTCAGATTTTTTTCTTTCCCTTCTTTGCCTTCCCCTCCTTTCTTCTTTGAAGATTTTCTTCCTACTTCAAAATACCTATACTTGTATTTTTTGGACCTCATTTACACCATTAGTTTCTCACACTACAGAAATGATATGGTATTTACACATATGCATCCTATATTTCACTTATGAACATGGCCTTAATGTGCATCCATTTAGCACCTTAAGATATGAAGAAAATACATTTCCTAAATCAAAGAAGTTCCAAAACGAATTGTTGGAAAATTAAAGATAGTGAACATATGCCAATAAATATAAATAATTGTTCTGAAAGACTGCATAATTATGTATATAACATTTCATGCTTTCTCCATATTTTCAAGCCATTAATTAGTTCTTCTTTGCAAACATCCTGTGAATCAGCAAGTTATTTTTTCCCTTACATTTTAAGATAAGATCCAATGAAAATAACTTTTACAGAATCAAAACTGATGCCACATTATTGGTGAGAAAAAAATTTATGAAAGTGTCATTTTAACACTTTCTATATAAGAATTAAACACATTGGTTTTACATCATATTTTGCATAATTCTATTTAATATTTCAGAAGTTCTATGCAGAAGAGAGGTTTCTGATTTGAATTGTCTGGTGCTTCTCTGGAATACTGATGATTAAAAGTGTTTAAAAGAAAAGTTACTTCCTTTGTGAAAATCTTCTAAGCAATACAACTTACTCTTTCTCCTACCTTGGTCTATGGAGTGATAATAATATATATGATAATTCAGCTAACTTTTGGTAGCCAATAATGATAAACTGTACTAACAGAAGTGTAAAATGAGACAATTTGTGGAGAAGTGCTGTAGCATGACCTTTAAATGAAAATAAAAACAACAGAGTTCAATAAGAAAAGAAAATGAAAAAGAAAAAGAAACAAAAATTATAGTAGCCAAAGAACTAGACAAAGTCATAAGGAAAGCATGCAAATGAAGAAAATCCTTTCAGAAAATTAACCCACATAATTTTTCAGCATACACAAAGTACAACAGAAAAACAGTATCATCAGTAGTAGAGTTGGTTACAAGACATAATCGCAAATTGTTGGTCCATGTCTGATTACCTTCAAGGCCTAGGAAAATACCAAACAAAATGTGTACATTCAAAGTAGCTTAAACTGTGAGAGGAAACAGAAAACTTGTTACAAAAAAACAAAACAAAAGAAAAGAAAAAACACCTCTGGCTGGGGATTTAGCTCAGTGGTGGTTTTGGTATCTTCCTGGCAAGTGCAAGGTCCCTAGTTCTATCCCTGGTACTACATACCACAATGGCAGACATAGTAGCTCATGCCCCAAATCCCAGCACTTGGAAGGCAGAAGCAGGAAGATTACTTTGAGTTCGAGTTAGCCTCAGCTATATAGTGTGTTCAGGGCCAGCCTGAACTACAAAGTGAGGTACTGTCTCAATTAAAAAAACCCTTACTTCTGACTTCAAGAGCTATAAGTAAAATTCATTTTCAATCTAAATATGTGTTCTGTCAGTCTATTTAGACTCAACTCTGATGTAGTTACTGTTTTTTTTAAATTTTTTAATCTTTATTGGTACATTAAATATACACATCATGATTGCACTCCATAATGGGGATTTGTACCAGTATAAGACACAACTTAATTCTCATTTTTTCCCATAGCCCTACCCACCCTACCGCCCCCCCATATATACAAACTTTGTTTCCTTACTTTTTTGTTACAATCTCAACATCTTCCCCCTTCTTCTTACATTTAGCATTTTCTATTTCACAATATATAACATACAGTTCTAGGACTCATTTACATCTTTATTTTCTCATACCAGAGAAAAGATGCGATATGTGCCTATCTGTGCTCTATTTATTTCACTTATGAGGATATCCTCAAGGTATGTCCATTTAAGTAGAAATGATTCAAACTTATCATTTTCTATGGCAGAGTAATACTCCATTCTGTAGAAGAACCACAGCTTTTTTATCCAGTCTCCAGTTGATGGACACTTGGGTTGTTTCCAAGATGTAGCAATCACAAATTGGGCTACTGTTACTCTAGTAGTGACTTCCAATGTAATCTTTCGATCCTTAACACAAAAGCTACTTCCTTGTGAAAGCATTCTAGACAGTGCAACCTGCTCTTTCTCCAAAACAGTATGTCCTCCATGAATTAAAGAATTAAAGCAATATTCTTACTTCAAATGATTATGTATAATAACATACTTGTTTTCAGTTCTCATAATGTATTATTTACTTGTTTGTCTCCTTGGTGGACTATAATTTCCTGCAGAAAAAAATCTATAATCCATGTCTCTTACTTTATATTTTCTTGCCCAAAATAGTATCTATTCTTATGCTCAAGACAGTTTAACAGCCAAGAATATGTCTTGAGGGCCGGGGATTTAGCTCAGTGGTTTGAGCGTCTGTCTTGCAAGCGCAAGGGGCTAAGTTCGATCCCCGGTAACCACATACCTATACTGGGCGTGGAGACTCAAGCCCAGCAGCAACCAGTACCACATACCACAGTGCTGGGCGTGGTGGCTCATGCCTATAATCCCAGCACTGGGGAGGCAGAGGCAGGAGGATTGCTGTGATGTGAGTTGGAGGCTGAGCTCAGGGCCAGCCTGAACCACAAAGCGAGACCCTGTCTCAAAAAAAAAAGAATATGTCTTGAATGGATGAATGACTATATCATTTTCATTAATATCCAAAAATTCAAATAGACATTCCCACTTGATCAGTAACCCTCTGGAATTTCCTAGTGGAAACTGGACCTGAGCATTCCTAGAATGAATTTCGAGTTCCACTCTTTCGTATAGCATCCTAATGTCATTATACATGTATTAGGTCTACATGCTCCAAGGATCTTCCAGAAAGAGTTGACAATATCTTACCACCATGATCTACGCATACTTATGTTTACAGTAGCAAAGCTCCTAACAGCTACATTTTAGAAATGATTTGTATGTCTATCAACTCAGGAATGGATAAAGAAAATGTATCTATACTCAATCGAGTATTCTGTTACAAAAGAAAATACATTACAGACATTTGTAAGAAAACGGATGCACTTTGAAACGATAATGTTAAGTTAAACCACTAACATATGTTTACATATTGTATAATTTCCCTTATATAACCTCCAAAAAACAAACTGTTTAAAGAGCAAAATAAGAAACACATAATAAGAAATATTTATTTTGCATCAAGTGATGGAAAGAAAGAAAAATAAAAAGAATTAAGGTAAGTTATGTACATGTACCAACTCCCTGTTACCAATGCAGTCACTAAGCACTGCAAACATGAACTTAAAATGTTTTAAAAACAATGCTGTAAAATCTAAAAAGCATCATGTTCTAAGTAAACATGAGATCATTCATAAAATAAATGCATGGACATAAGATCAAAATTCAAACTTACTAATTCAGAAACATTTTTGAGGCTACCACTCATTTAAAATCATCAATAAATGTAAGAGGCGACTGAAGTTCTACTTGGACAAAATCCATTGTCATTCAGATGTGATGGACGATACTAATTGGTTAGATGGGCAGTGATTCACAAGTGCTGTATGGTTTTATTTGTAAGATTTTATGTAAAATATATATTTGATATATTATTAAAATTTTCTTTATAAAACGTTTTTCTTAGATATTATCATGTAAATACAATGAAAGTTTTCCAGAGAAATGAAAGAAATGTATTGTTATTATTAAGGCAACTTTGCAAATGTCTACAAACAATACATCCAGTAATTACAAATTATACTTTACAAAATAAATAACAATGGTTGATAAGTTATTAAAAGGATAAAGAAGTGAAGTATTCCTTGTTATCTTCAATATTATTGGTAGTAAACAAAAACAATAGAGCTGGGTTTATTTACTTTTATGTTTTTCAAAATTTGTATTTGTGTATAAAATTTCCCTCAGTATAGCTCTGGATACTATATGATCAAACACATTTGCATGGATTGTGAAGTTTCGCTTTATAATCAAAGTAATTTACCTTCCTATAAAATAAATAGTTAAGAGGTGAAAAGGTATCACTGCCAATGAGCCAGATCTCTGCTGGCCCATGTCTAATATCATAATACAATAAAATGATCTGGCGAATGTGGCTGTTAGAAATTAACTTCATTAGAAAAGCTAGAAAAAATGCTGTGGTTCTGCATGTCCTCTGCATGTACTTGGTAATCGAAGCCATATGCCTCAACTGATCTGTAAAGAATAGGAGTAATGGGAAGAGAATAAAGAAGCCAGATTACAAACCTGCTATGAGGGGGAAAATAATGTGATAGTTAAAAAAAAAAAAGGAAACAAAGCTTATATATACAAGGGGGCGGGGCAAGGTGAATGGGGAAAGGGAAAAATGAGAATCAAATTGTGTCATATTCTGGTACAAACTCAATGTTGGATATGATGATGATGTGTATTCATAATGTACCAATAAAGGTTTGAATAAAGAAAAAAAAAAAAAAACCCTGCTATGTGGAATGTCATAACACGCAATTGTATCACAAAACTACACCCTTTCAAGATTAAAACTCACGTTATTTTCTCATACAATGTTCACTGAATGGAAGACAGTCAATGTTCTATGTTTTCGGCTGGGTGTCAGGAGCCATTTAATGAGCATTCCTTCAGCCCACAGAACCTTAAGCTCTGTGGTTTGAGAAGGATATAAAAAAGACAAAGAAAACTCAGTCAGAAAAACAACTATGCAGTTTTCTTATAAGAGCAACAGAACTCATTCACGTACTTAATAAAAGAAAATAAAAAGCTTCAGAATGTGTTCAGTGTGTCATACAAATAAAGGAAAATTAATGGAGTGAAAACTGAGTAGATAATCCCAAGGAGACCTGGAATAAGAGTCACTCAGAGTTCATTAACTAAGTCTCACCTACGGAGGTTTCAGTTTAAACCAGGTTTTGACAGATGAGAAAGAAAAGCAATGGCTGAAAATCAAGGAGAACTATGTGCACACACGTGCTGAAATCCAGAGAAATCTGTATAAGAATGGAGTATTACTCTGCCATAAAAAATTACAAGTTTGAATCATTTCTACTTAAATGGACATACCTTGAGGATATCCTCATAAGTGAAATAAATAGGGCACAGATAGGTACATATCGCATCTTTTCTCTGATATGAGAAAATAAAGATGTAAATGAGTCCTAGAATTGTATGTTATATATTGTGAAATAGAAAATGCTCAATGTAAAATAAGAAGAAGGGGGAAAAATGATGAGATTGTAACAAAAAAGAAAGGAAACAAATTTTATGTACCTGGGGGGGGCGGTAGGGTGGGTAGGGCTATGGGAAAAAATGAGAATTAAGTTGTGTCTTAAACTGGTACAAATCCCCATTATGGAGTACAATCATGATGTGTATATGTAATGTAACAATAAAGATTTAAAAATTTTTTAAAAAAAGAGAGAAATCAAAGCTCAGTTTGAAAATCAGATGTAGATATGCTGACCTGGGCACAAAAATCTTGGAGTTGGTGCAACTGATAACATTTCAGGCCTGAGATGGCAGGGAAATCAAATGCCTTTTAACATTATCAGTTTAATAAACTAAGCCTGAATCATGCACTTCTGGGTAGAGACAGTAACATTCTTATGAGCAGAAAAGCAGCAAAACAAGAAACCCTAGAATCTTCGAAGAGCTGAATAATGATCACAATTAGTCAAAAAGTATTTAGAGACAGCTAATAACTTCACTTGTAGACTGAATCATCCTTCAGAAGAAAATATTCTTACAACCATAAATGTCAGAATGTGCAGTTTGTTTTTTAATACTATTTATACATCAGCTACTTCCAAAACAGTTCTTTTGGAGGGCGCAGAGTAAAAACATCAAAGAGCTTTAAAACAGTGAGAACGAGAAAGCGTGTATCAGGAAAGCTTAGCTTAAAAAGCCATGGCCATTCAACAGTAAACTGTGGAAGATGCATTTTTTCCCTTCCTTTATTCTGCCATGAAGCAAATATTTATGAATAAAATTACAGATAACCGTAAGAAAAAATACTAGCATCTTTATTTTCTAGGTTTGAACTTTAAGCAGAATTTGTTGTGATATTTAAGTAAAAGATACTAAACAGCAGAAAGAATAAAGCAACAGGGTCCTTACTGTAAAATTACAAAACTTAAAAGCTGTAATTAGGGCTACCATTTTAAAAAACAAACTTTAATAATCTTGGGGATAGATATTAGATCATAAATAACACTAAAAATATTACATGAATGTAGGTTGGCTCCATTTTTGTAATTTGATAAAAAGATTTTGGCAAATTGAGTTGTTTCCTATAGAAATATGCAAAGCTGTAAATGTTCTACTTGGCATTATTTCTTAAAGAAATCACAATAAACTCAAAGATAAAATATCTGGTTGTATTTATGTAGTGGCATATGATACAGATGAACTTCATCTTGGTAGTCTACTGTAAAAAAATTGAAAGAATGAATACTGTAAGAAATGATTGTGGAAAGGAAATCTGACAAACGAACACTGACAGGTTTATGTATATGATGACCTTTATCATTCATTGGTCACAGGGGATGGAACAAGAATGGTTATCAGAATAAAGCTGTTCTGTAAGATGCTGTTTCCAAGGGCAGAATTCCCAGAGTTCTTGGAAAGTTTATGATGTTTTGAACAGTAGAGGGATAAACAGTACCAAACTGAAAGTCATCTTCACCCCGACCTCCCTTTACCAGTAATCAGAGAGATCAGGTAGGGAGTGAAGAGACAGAAGAGATAGGTGTGGGAAAGGAGAGGGGGATAAAACAGGGAAAAACAGAGCTTGACAGAGAAAGGAGGCAAAGAGAAAAGGAGGAGAGTGATGCAGTTTGGACCTAGAAGCATGGCCAAGGGCACTTGCATTAGAGTTTTGTTCCCCTGCCTGTAGCTCTCCAAGGAGACAATGGGGTGTCTTCCTCTGCTCCAATGGGGTGTGTTTCCTCTGCTCCTCACCTACATCACAACACATTGCACCACTGTAAGCCCTAAAACAGCAGCGTCAACAGCAACCATAGACTGGAACATCTGAAGACAAGACCCAAAATAAACCTTTCCTTTTTTTTTTTTTTTCTTTTTGAAACAGCGTCTCACTTTTGTAGTTCAGGCTGGCCCTGAGCTCAGCCTTGAAATCACAGCAATCTTCCCGCCTCTGCCTCCCAAGTACTGGGATTAGAGGCATGAGCCACCATGTCCGGCACTGTGGTATATGGTGGTATATGGTACTGATTTCTGGTGGGCATGAGTCTCCACACCTGGCATTGCTGTATGTGGTGATCAGGTATCAAACCTGGGCCCTTGCGATTACAAAGCAGGCGCCAAAACCACGGAGCTAAATCCCCAGCCCAACTTTCTTCTTTTTAAGTTGGCTTATTTCAGTATTTTGTCACAGTAATTGAAATCTGACTAACACAAAGGGAGAAGTAAAGGAAAAAAGAAAGAACCAGCGAAGTTGAGAAAGAAAAAAGGTCTGGCTTCACACTACTTTTCAACTTCTGATTCTGCTTTCAGGAATGATTTAGGAGTTGCAACTTTTTGTGTTTTGCTCTATTATTTCATTTTTATTTAACTTTCTTGTATTGTCTTTTTATTAGTATATGTTGGTGATAAATAATAATTTCATTTATCCTAGGGAACTGGTACAGAATTATATCACATCTTAATGAGTTTTACTTCCTTTTTCCCAACCAATCCTCTTGTCTCTTCCTACCTGCAAACAGAACTAATCTCATAAATGCATCATTTGCTCTAAGACTATCAGGAAGGAGCACAGAGCAATGGCAGCTTTGGGTGAGCATTACCTCATCAATACACCACACTGCTGCAGTGCACGAAGAGCGAAAAACAGCAAAGCCACTGGAGATTCCATTCCCAGGTTGTGCGGAGCTCTGTCTGCTCCTCAGTCCAGTCACTGTGTACTTGTAGCCCGTAGGTACTTTTTAGTAAGCTGTAGTTCACCACTCATGTGCCTCACTGCTGTTCATTTTCCTCCTCAACTGTTTCTAATCTTATTCTTTCTTCCCCTTTAAGTTTAATGCCGTCGCCTCACATAATTCAACTGTCATTAATCAGAAGGTCTCCAAATTCCTTCAGGGTCTTATTATAAACTGCCAAATTAAAAAATATTGTTTCAGGCATAAATTAAATGACTCAGTAAATACAAATTAAGCACGTTATATAAGAAACATGGAGTGCAAGACACATGAGAAGAATTAAAGAGGAAAAATCAACAGCAGATGATCTTACGGTAATTATTTAAGTGATATAATAATTTAGCCTGTAAACGACTGGGGCTACCTATTTTTCCTATGATAGATTTGACTCTTTTAGCAACCAGGTAATGCTTATAGTGAAAAAGAGAATGGAATATTCTTTCTTCCTTAGACTGGAAGGGCAAATGTAATTTTGGCTAAATTCTTATGTAAAGTCGGTTTTATAGTATATTCTTTTGCTCTTCACTTCTCTTGCAAAAAAAAAAAAAAAGAAAAAAGTCAGAAAAAAACTAAGTAAGAGTTTTAAGCTTCACTGATGTGTATTTGCCTTGACATCTACAACATGTTTCCTATCCAATTCACTCAACTTACATAACTAATTGTATTAATTTTACATATGCATTTAGACATACAAGCATATATTCTGATAATTGTTTCCAGTCCCTAAAAATGAAAATGTCTTAGAATTCATTCTTTTCTCTCTATATCTTATTCTTCTCAACTGTACTTAACTGAAAAGCCAAGGTTATTCTTGCCTATAAAGCTAAATGTCAGAATTTTGGTACAGATAAAAACACTCTCAAAATCCAAGGTCTCAATACATTTAAAGTTGAAATCTACAAAAAGTACCCTGATTTTTTCCTATTTTTATCTGGGAAGCACATTTCCACCTGATTCTCCATAGTATTTTCACTTTCACAGACAATACTTTTAAAGTATGACAACTTTCAGTCCTTTTTTTGATGCAATGGAGATAGTAAAAACACTTACGCCACAGTATTTTTATGAGCTAATGACCTGTTTGTTAAAGTGCTTTGCAAACTAAACCATCTTTAACATAGTATTTGCTCAATTCAATGATGGTGAACATTTCTTTTATAAATGTAGTGCCCCTAAGATCTGGTGGTTAGAAAGTGAAGTTATACTGACAAGGAATAATAAAGAGCCCAGAAAGTTCGATACCATTAGTCTGAGCCATCCTGAAAATTCACCATCCACAACTATAAAGAATCCTTCTTCCAGACACTAAGGGGAATTGAAATAAGGCTTACGCACTGACTTTCTTTCCCTTGAGCTTATTTTGGTGCATATGACAAGAATTATAATGATTAAGAAGAAAGATGTATGACTGGTCTTAAAGAAATACTATTATTATGATATAAATACTATAGAATTCCATTCCAAGGAGTCATGTTAGTAAAATAGAAACTAGGACTAGGAGAATGAGCTTGATCTGTTAAACCTAAAGAAACCAAAGAAAATCTTTTTGTTAACTTACAAAAACAAGGACGTGGAAAGGACGAACTGAGGGGGAGGAGACCATCAGATATGGAGATGAGAACATGACAATCGCAGCCAAGAGGAGAGGAGGGGAGTAAGTCTGTGATGATTAAATAGAAGTCAAGCAGATCAAAAGAATCTGGGAGGAAAAAGAAAAGACAAGTCGGAAAAGGAATCCCTGAAAATGTGAAAAGATGAAAAAGAAGCAGCAAACAATATAGTGGTAAGATGCAATCACAGTAGTATAGAAACTCTATACACAGGCACAGAGGGAAGGGAAAGGGGTGCCATTAAAATAATGTTTTGAGAAAACTGTAAGAAATATTTTAGGAAACTAGCTGAGATGCTCAGCAAAGTAGAAACTGAGAACATTGACAGGAGGAGGTTGAGGGTTAATTTGGAAAGTATAGGCCTTTAGCAGAGTGAGAAAGTGACTTAAGGCAGGAGGGCACTAGAGGAACTAGAAGGACAGAAGGAAAAAAACAGAACCAACACAGGGGATGGTGTGCATCTTCATGAGATGAGACAGAAAGATGTGCTCGTCACTGAAGGAAGGGACCTCCGCATTCCCTAACCTTTTCCTACACCGCTTGTGGATCAGAATGGTAATTGTTCAACAAGATGTCCTCAATGTCAACACTGTGCAGTTTAAAATAAGATGTATATATGCACTAGATATTTCAATATTTTCACTTGACCATATAATAAATTAATTATTGTGCATCAAAACAACAGTAATAAAAGCTGCATAGTTATATTCAAAGTAATTTAAATTATGTTTAGGTAAATTGTAAGCATGAATACAGTCATTGCTACCATTTTAGATCTAAGGAGCCAAAGACCTAAAAGTATTTCATAAACTGAGTTACACACAGTATAAATGGCCATTCAAATATTCTAACTCAAGTCTAGGTGATTCCACAGGGCACCATGGTACCTCCTTTCTGTTTTCTTGGTGAACAGCAGGAGTTTCACACACAAAAGTGATTTTCACAGTGTGAGACAAAGAGGGAACTTACTGAACACACTAGAGCTAGAAATCCAGGAGTCTTGGTATAAAATAATCATGATACAAAAAACAAATGCATAAAGAAACAAACTAGTCTAAGTTTATTTGCACATTTCCTCTAACAATATCCTGATTTATAGTAGACTGGATGGGAACATAACAAAACAGTGATCTGACTAGTGTTCACTGACTACATCCCTTGAAACCAGTCATGTGGTGTGAAAAGGTCCTTTGATCACTGGTGGGGGTCCAGATGGCTCGAAGGACTCTCATGGCCCTCGAAGATCTGCTGCACCGCCATGCCTCGGTCTTGCAAGAGACAAGAAACATCTCTATTAGCAAGAAGATGTTCCAAGTCAGGGCTCTTCAAAGGTATTCTCAGGAAGATTTCTGGCTTCACATTATTATTTTTTTCATTAGTACTGGCTCAAAGCCAGCTGAGTACTGTGCCCCCCAGGCTCTAAAATCTGCAAAGAGAATTCTAAGAAAGTGGAAAAGCCCATTTGCAAATACCTTGTACTAATTTCATCCATAATTTTTCATGAGTGCCTATTAGAAGCTGTGTATTTTGCTATACAATGTGTTCTGAACACTGTGAAATTCCAGACTAGAGAGAATTTTAAAACACACAAATAAATATAATTCAAAACCTGGTTGTAAAAAAAATGGTGTTATTATTGCTAAACTGCAATCTTTAAAGGAAAAAAAATCAAAATAAGTAGATCAGTCATTTTCCATATTTAATACATGTTCGTCTTCCCATTTCATGTTAGCTCTACGATTAATTGTTAAAGCTAAAGACCTGAAAAACATGAGCACTTTTTCCAGTCTAATAATCACATCTTATTTTACCACCTGTCTGTGGAAGCCTTTATAGATTTAAATCACATCTGCAAGTACAATACTTCTGCACTTTTACAATGCATTGTGTGACAAATTTGAAAACACGGGAACTCTTTAAGAGAAATATTTACATTGTTTCTAATTTAAATAGATAGTCCACTGGGCAAGGACTGTGTCTAATTCTATGTTAGGTACAGCACACTGCAAAATGTTGGCACTCAATAAATGTAAAATAATAACAACAGTCTTTTCCCCTTTAAAGAATATAATTACAACTACCCCCTACTGTGAACCAAGCATGGTGACAGATCTTTTGTTTATTAAATCCACAGCCCCCAAGGCATACAGTACTGCAGCCTCAATAGGAATTGCCGCAAAGTCCTCTCTACCTTCACTAAACATTTCATCTTCTAAATATGTCTACAGATCACCTAAATTTTGCCGTCCACTATGCATATTACTTAACCAAATACAGGGAAACCTCTTTTAAGTCCTCCAAGTGGAACCCTAACATGAAGTGCAAGTATGTTTTCCAAGTTAGTTTGGAAATATGTCATGAAATGAAATTACTCCGAGCTAATTTACCATTTCTCCCTCCTAAAGAAACATGTCAAGCTGCTGGGCAAAGCTACACAGGCTTTCTGCAGGAAACATTCAATAGGTTCCCTTGCTTGTGTCAGAAGTGAGCTATTATCCAAGTAGCTTGAACTGAGGAGGGGAAAAAAAAATGACTCATGTACAGCTTTATTTGAGACATTTGCACTACAATGAACTCAGTAAAGCAACAGGTCAAGTTAAAAAATACTGCAGAAAGCAACAGCAGTTGAAGCCCCTTCAAAAGAATTTTGGACGGGAAAGCACTTTTGCTTCATTCCATCATTATTTTCTTCTAGTTTCCCTTGTTTGTGTTTGAATGCTCGCACTTGAACGTTAGTTTCACAATCACCTATTCTACTTTTGGTATTGGTGAAGTTCAACATATGCTCAGCAATTCACTGCTACTAAAATAAGAAATGCAAATTCAGCTAAATGCGCTCCAAGTCTAATGTGAAGCTAGGCCCAAGTTTCTTTGTAGTTTTTGTAGAGTATTATCATTAGTAGAGAAGGGTTAATGGCAGAGGCCTATGATTGTTTAAAAATTCACATTACCAAAGTGGATTACATTGCATCTACTGCAGGGATCAACAGTGTAAGCCTACACTAAGCCATTATTGCAGAAACAAAGCTTTCATTTTAAGCCTTTGGAAACAAGCATAAAATGGACAAAAGAAAAAATTCTTCTGATGTAAGAACAAGGCAAGCACTACATGCTTTTCATCCAAACTCACACTCTTACAGCCATGATGAATGTACAAAAAAATGGGCCCATCTCCCCAAATAGCCTGTCATTAACTTTAAAAAGTATCAGCATTTTGAAAAATACTTCTTCTTTAAAGGCCAGAAATCCAACGGAAATCCTTTATTTAAATTTCTTTTTGTTTTTGCTGAGAATCAGTCTTCACACAGAGATGTAGATTCTCTAGATGGTTTCATTATTTTCACTTGCATCTTTTAATGAGAGCAAAAAGAACGATTTGAAAAATGTGTTCTAGAGCCAGCCTCATAATTTAACCTTTTCAGTAGTAATTCATTACAAACAATTCTGGTATGTGATAACTGAATGCCAAACCACCAGCTAGGGACAATTCACAAGCCCTGGGCTTTCACTGGAAGCCCATGATGAGTGTTATTTCATTCATGTCCTCCAACAAGCTTAAAATTACGGTATTGGTAACTCATTGTACCCTTCTAGAAGATGAAGCTAACCCTGGTTACAGCACTCATTTCAGTTCGACTCATCTGATAACCACAGCCTATAGATAGATACATACTGTTTTAATAAATCACTTGCATATCCTTTCAACAAATTACCTGCAAAATTTGTTACACTAGGAGGCTCTTCCACAAATTCTTCACTAAAGCCTGCTGTCTCTTGTACTTCTTTGAAATTGTATGAAACGGTAACATCTTAGATAATTTTATTAACTTGAGCTCAACAGTGAAGTTTCTTTCAGTTTGTGTAAACTAGATCTAAATATGCGCAAACTAACAAAACACAAATGTTCAAAGCAAAGTACAAACTTATTACAGAAACAGACACATTGCACTGATCCCCCTCCAAATGCCTCCTTACACGTATCCTTCTTGTTCTTTTGTGAAGCGACTCTCAAAGTCCTCATTAGTGTCTTCTCTTGGGTGCCTCTTCGTTCTGAATCAATTTAGAACATTTATGGCAATTTCTGTCAAATAAAAGCATTAGAGAATTTCATCACCCACCTTATTCACTATACCTGGCACTGTGAGACTTTTAGATCAAAAGTTAAATATTCTGAATTGAGTCAGGACAGTGAGGCAGCTGAGACAGTCAGCTCGTGAATTAGAACTTCCAGAACTGCTTCAGAGAGTAGCAAGAATGATAGGTGTGCTGAAAGTGAGGAATATTCCAAGAAGGATGAGGGGCATTGTGCCCTTGACACATTTTTAAAAAGTTTAAAGTTTTTTTAAAACTTTAAATATTCACCTTTTTTCTGATCACACCTAGTACGATGTCATTATATGTGGGAAATAAGACTCATGAATTGAAGATTTAGGGAAATAATAAACATACGTGTTTGAGTGATAAACTGGAAGGAAAACATCTGCCAACTATTACCATTCAGAATATGGCTGAGAGCTACTAAGTAAAAGCAACAAGCAATATAAAACACTAGTGTTGGGAGCCATTCTGAGGCCTCAATGGTCCCACGATGTGATGTTCCAGGATGAGATTACATCAGTATAAGATCTTTGTGAACTCAGGATTATCACCACCCTCTGAGACATCTGATACTCCCTCCAATTAAAAGATCCTGTTGAATTTAGGATTATCTCTGTCCTATGAGTCATCTGCTACTCTCTATGAACCAGCCCAATAAATAGTGGTAGGCTTGGAGTGTCTTTGTCTTTGCCCACTCCAAGGCACTGACCTTCCAGCCTCCTGTACACCTGAAATTATGCAAGTCTCTATTGTCTTTTTTTTAATAATCTTTATTGGTACATTAAATATACACATCATGATTGCACTCCATAATGGGGATTTGTACCAGTATAAGACACAACTTAATTCTCATTTTTTCCCATAGCCCTACCAACCCTACCACCCCCCCATATACATAAAATTTGTTTCCTTACTTTTTTTGTTACAATCTCAACATTGTCCCCTTTCACCTTATTTTACATTGAGCATTTTCTGTTTCACAATATATAACATACAATGCTAGGACTCATTTATATCTTCATTTTCTCATACCAGAGAAAAGATGCGATATGTACCTATCTGTGCCCTATTTATTTCAAACAGTAGACCCACTGAGATAGAAATTGGAGAGTCAGTCCCTTTCACAATAGCATCCCAAAAAATAAAATACTTAGGAATCAATCTAACAAAGGAGGTGAAAGACCTCTGCTCTGAAAACTATAGCGCTCTGAAAAAGGAGATAGAAGATGATATCAAAAAATGGAAAGACATACCTTGCTCCTGGAACCAATAATTGTCAAAATGGCTATACTCCCAAAACTACTCTACACATTCAACGCAATCCCGATTTAAATCCCAACAGCATATTTCACAGATCTACAGAAAAAAATTCAAACTTTCATCTGGAACCATAAAAGACCTAGAATAGCCAAAGCAATTCTAAGCAACAGGGACATGGTGGGGGGTATCACAACTCCGAATCTATTGTCTTTTTTTTTT